>CM061554.1:105112199-105137113 GCA_030864225.1 Capsicum baccatum var. pendulum | reverse complement strand
AAGAAAGATAGATAACTTGACATATAACATTCAAGAAACTAAGAACCCTAACATCAAGAGAGGACCCTAAGTCTAATGAATATAAACACCAAGTTCTTACAAGGACCAAGAGGCACTCAACAACCTCAAAACCCTTGTTTCTAGCCAAAGAGACAACACAAGTATCCCTCTACTTGTGAGATAGTAATGGCGGATTCAATGAGAGAAGAGAGAGGAGATATTTTGGTGTTTTTAGGTTACAAGTTTCAGATTTCAAAAACCAAGTCTAGCTCACTATGAGGTTCTATTTATACTACAACAAAAAGGAGTAAAAAGACCCATCCTCCCTTGCTTTCTTGTGGCACCCTTGGGGATTAGTTTATTACACTTTAGGACCCTTCTTCACACATAAGAACGTTTAGGTCCTTGGTTGGTTCGATCAACAAATCACACACGGCCAATTGCATGAACAAAGTTTGGAGTGTTTGTAATTCCCGAGCTTGGCTTCGTGTGAAAGGCCGTGTACCTGTGGAGGCTGCCTTAACCGTATCATCCTCTCCATCTTGAGAGGAATTTGACCTCAAATTCGGCATTTGGTCATCTTCCACCGCATCCACGAGGGAGAGATCTCCAACGTTGAAGGTGTTGTGCACTTGATATTCCGGTGGCAGGTCAATCTTGTAGGCGTTGTCATTGATTCTCTCAAGTACTTGGAAAGGACCATCACCCCTCGGCAGCAATTTGGACTTCCTTTGAGCTGGAAACCGATCCTTTCGAAGATGCACCCACACCCAATCTCCGGGTTCAAGCACAAGCTTCCTTCTCCCTTTGTTTGCCCTTTTTGCAATCTCTTGATTCCTCTTTTCAAGATTGATCCGCACCGTCTCATGCATTTTCTTCATGGCCTCGGCTCTTTTATTTCCATCTAAGCTGGTCATGAGATCACTAGACAAAGGGGTGAGATCTAAAGGGGTAAGGGGATTTAGGCCGTAAACACATTCAAAGGGAGTCATTCCCGTGCTCGAATGTATTACCCGGTTGTATGCAAACTCCACCAAGGGTAGGTGTTCTTCCCATGAAGTCAGTTTACCTTTAACCATAGAACGTAGCATAGACCCTAAGGTTCTATTTACTACCTCCGTTTGGCCGTCGGTTTGTGGATGGCAAGACGTGGAGAAAAGTAACTTCGTCCCAAGCCTACCCCACATGGACTTCCAAAAGAGACTTAGGAACTTGGAGTCCCTATCACTCACAATGGTCCTTGGTACTCCGTGAAGCCTTACAACATGTTCAACAAATAATGAAGCTACACTAGGAGCGTCCTCGGTTTTAGCACATGGAATGAAGTGAGCAATTTTTGAGAATCTATCAACAACCACAAAAATGCTATCTCGGCCCTTTCTAGTCCTTGGCAGCCCCAAAACGAAGTCCATCGAAATGTCCAGCCAAGGTCTAAGGGGAGTAGGGAGTGGGGTGTATAATCCTTGAGGTTGGAGGCGAGATTTAGCACTCCGACAGGTCGCACATTGATTACAAATTTTTGTGACATCTTTGCGCATTTTGGGCCAATAGAAGTTCTCCTCTAGGATACCGAGGGTCTTGTCTACCCCAAAGTGACCCATGAGGCCTCCGTCATGGGCCTCCCTCACAAGTAATTCCCTCCACGAGCTAGAAGGAACACACAACCTCCTTCCTTTGAACAAATACCCCTCGAACCGAGAGTAGGAGGAATGGTTATTTTCCTTAAGCCAACGGTCCCTTCCCCACTCTTCGCATTCCCTAAAAATAGGAGCAAAGGTAGGATCCTCGGGATACAACATCCGCAAGCTCTCAAAACCCATTAACTTCGAAGACAAGGTAGCAACAAGCACATGCTTCCGAGACAAGGCATCGGCAACAACATTTTCCTTTCCCCTTTTGTAATGAATTACATACGGGAAAGTCTTGATGAACTCAATCCACTTAGCATGACGCCTATTCAGCTTATCTTGGCTCTTAAGGTGTTTCAACGACTGATGATCCGTTCGTATCACAAACTCCTTAGGCCACAAATAGTGTTGCCAATTTCCCAAGGCTCTAACAAGGGCGTACAACTCCAAATCATAAGTCGAGTAATTAAGAGTTGCCCCTTTGAGCTTTTCACTGAAATAGGAAACGGGCTTACCTTCTTGCATCAAAACAGCCCCGATGCCAACCTTACTAGCATCACACTCTACTTCAAACATCTTATCAAAATCGGGCAATTGCAATAAAGGCGCCGAGATGAGCGTAGCTTTCAAGGCCTCAAAAGCCCTAGCTTGCTCTTCACCCCATTTAAAGGGTCCGTCCTTTCTAATTACCTCGGTCAAGGGGGCTGCTATGGAACTAAATCCTTTGACAAACCTCCTATAAAAGCTTGCCAACCCGTGGAAACTTCGGATTTCTCCAATAGTTTTAGGGGTCGGCCAACTTCGTATAGAGTCTATCTTGGAATCGTCCACTTCCACTCCCCTTGAGCTCACGACAAAACCCAAGAATATGACTTTATCAACACCAAAAGAACACTTCTCCATGTTGGCATACAGCTTCTCCTTTCGGAGCACATCAAACACACGTTTCAAATGCATTACATGATCATCAATAGACTTACTATACACCAACACATCATCAAAGTAAACCACCACAAACTTTCCAATATAAGGCTTCATTACATTATTCATTAGCCTCATAAAAGTGCTAGGAGCATTGGTAAGGCCGAAGGGCATGACCAGCCACTCATATAGACCGAATTTGGTCTTGAATGCGGTCTTCCACTCATCACCGGGTTGCATGCGAATTTGGTGATAGCCGCTCCTAAGGTCCACTTTAGAAAACACACAAGATCCGTGGAGCTCATCTAACATATCATCTAGTCTAGGGATTGGATGACGATACCTTATAGTGATTTTGTTGATGGCTCGGCAGTCGACGCACATGCGCCACGTTCCGTCCTTCTTTGGTACCTGATACGTTCCGTATTGGCCTTGGTGGGGGTGATGAATGCGTGTAGGTGGGGCCCAAAGAGTGGGGTCGCCATCTTCTCGGATTGGCCTTGGTGGGGGTAATGAATGCGTGCAGGTGGGGCCCAAGAGGGGTCGCCGCCTTCTCGGGTTGGCCTTGGTGGTGGTGGAAGGGGTTCGTGATCCCGTGAGCGGGTAGTTGTCCCGCGTGATCCTGGTCTATAAAGGGTGGGTTGCTGCCTCGCTCTACCAGCTATAGCTTTTAGAGCAGTTGGTTAGCAGCCTGTCCTTAAGGTTGGTATCAGAGCGGAGGTCACGGGTTCGAAACCCGCTGACACCATGCGCAGGTCCGAGGCGTATCAAGCTTACACCATGCGCAGGTCCGAGGCGTATCAAGCTTACACCATGCGCAGGTACGAGGACGTACCTCTTCAAAGGAAGAGGGGATGATACGTTCCGTATTGGCCTTGGTGGGGGTGATGAATGCGTGTAGGTGGGGCCCAAAGAGTGGGGTCGCCATCTTCTCGGATTGGCCTTGGTGGGGGTAATGAATGCGTGCAGGTGGGGCCCAAGAGGGGTCGCCGCCTTCTCGGGTTGGCCTTGGTGGTGGTGGAAGGGGTTCGTGATCCCGTGAGCGGGTAGCTGTCCCGCGTGATCCTGGTCTATAAAGGGTGGGTTGCTGCCTCGCTCTACCAGCTATAGCTTTTAGAGCAGTTGGTTAGCAGCCTGTCCTTAAGGTAGTGTGGTTTATGTCAAGTTATCTATCTTTATTTTATCTTGTTGTTATTGTTCATCTTGCTGAAAAAAAAAGAAAACTACACAAAAACAGTTTGTTGTTGTTGTATTGTCGCTGAAAATCTGAAACAGAAACTTGTCATTCTTGTTGTTCATCTTGTTGTCATGAAAGTCTAGTGAAGCCGGGTGTGGCTCTTTCGATTCACTAGCATTTGTATCCATCTTGTTGTTCTTGTTATTGTTGCTGAAAAACTGAAAACAAAACAAAAATAGTTTGTGTTCTTGCTGAAATCTGAAAACAGAAACTTAAAAACAGTTTGTTGTTCTCTCGGGTTGTCTCAAAACAGAAAACTGAAACTTGTTGTCTTGTGTTGTAAACTGAAAATCCGAGATCTTGTGTTGTTGGTTTTGATCTTGTATCATCTGGTATCAAAGCAAGACCGGTTGTGTTCCAACATAACCCATCTTGGGCTAGTAGTTCTCGGCCAAAACCAAACTACACCAAGAACACTTTCTGAAAAAAAAAATCTGTCCCTCAGAAAGTTGAATCCGAGAATAGTGTTGTGTGTTTAGATCTAAGAGTTGTTTTGTTTGTTTAGTGAGTTTCTAGTGTTGGTTTCTTTCTCACCAACACTAAGGAGTCTAGATCCGAAAGTTGAGCTTGAAAATTTGAAATATTGTTGAAAGAACTTGAAGTGGCCGAAAGTGCATGTTGTTGTTGAACAAAGAAAAATCGGTGGTTGTGTTTATATGCTAAAGAAGTTGAAGAAGTTGTTGAAATGTTCATCTTGAACTTGTCATCTTGTTCATCTTGTTGAAATATTCATCTTGTTGTGTGCTCAAGTGATAAGATTATAAAGTTGATTGTGAAAGACTTACACCCATCACTTTGTAGACTTGTCAATCACTTCCCCTAAATCAAGGAACCTTGTTTTGTGGAAATTGTCAACTAAACTCCACTTTCTTGAGTTTGAAATAGAGTGAAAGACTACAAGATATTCTAGATTTCCCACCAAACATCTTTCAAACTACAACCAAATTGTTTGAACCTTATTACAAAACAGTTTGTTGTCTCGGATTGTGCTGAAACAGAAACTGACTTGCTGAATTTCTGTGTTGTTAAAACTGAAATCCGAGACCCCTTTGGTGATATTGTTGTTGTGGTGTGAATATTAAAACAAAAAAAAAAAAAAAAAAAAAAAAAAGGAGAGAAAAACGTGAGGAACATTGCATGCTGCCACGTACTAAGAGCTCAACTTAGGATATTTCTTGGTTGCTAATTGTTGATTCGTGGTTTCCTTTGCTTGGTCCTAGAACTAATTAACAAACTAGTACTTTCCTACTAGGTTGTCAACTAGTTCCTTGAGCCGTTGTTCGTGTCAACGATTATTTGTGTGCTTTTTATTCGTTTGAACGACTTGCTGAATTTTGATTCCAGTCCGGCAGAATTTTATTTGAGTCTTTCAAACAAGAATCCACTCCGGATAAGAGCTAGCTTGTGCCTTAGAACTTCTCGGTTACTAGCCAATTATACAACACCTGTGGAACACCAACTTGTGTTGAACTAAAGCGGCTAATATCGTGACAATGGAAGGAACTACATCTCATGATACGGATACTAATGCCATTGATTCTATGAGGGCCACTCTTGAGACCGTTGTCCGGAGTCTTGAAAGGTTGAATTCTGAAATTGGGGTCGTGAGAGGAGACGTGGCAGCAATAAGGGGGGACGTGACGACTATTAGTGGGAGGCTAGAACAAGTGGAGAGCCAAAGAAACTCTCGCCCTTCGACTCCTCTACATGTATCCTCCAATGGTCATGATAGGACCTCCTCCGCAACCATTACTCCCGAAATGGTCCACCAAATGCTAAATGCACCCCAAGATCCACTAAATACCGCAAGCCAATCTACCTATTTTCGTCCAAACCGAGACTCCACTAGACCAAGACATTTCCAAACCCCCCCAATTCCACAAGAGGGATTTGAACGCCAAGTACCTCCACTAAATCCAAACCCTCCATTCCAAGCTCCACTAAACCAAAGACCACCAATTCCAAATCCTCCAAATCAAAACGGCCAAGGCCGACCAGCCCACTTTGAAGGATACGGTAGAGAGGAGTACGAAGGAAATGGAGCCTTTGATGATGGTTACATGAGGGAAGAAGAGTTAAGAAGGGGTCGTGTTGATCCAAGGCAGAACCGAGGGTATGGAGAACGGGGAAATCGACACCACGAAAGAGACGTAGGCATCAATACAATCAAATTGAGCTTACCTATCTTTAAGGGTGAAAGTGACCCCGAGACTTACTTAGCTTGGGAATCAGCTTGTGACAAAGTTTTCCAAGTTAATGACATCTCGGACGAAAAGAAGAGTTGTTATGCCATAGCTCATTTTGAGGGTTATGCCAACACTTGGTGGGAGTACGTCAAGCGTTTTGGTGATGAATTAGTTGATGGGCAGCCACCACCTTGGTTTCGGTTAAGACAATTGATGAGGCAGCGGTACCTTCCCGAGAGTTATCGCCATGAATTACTTGCTAGATTGTACAACTTGCGCCAAGGCGATAAAAGTGTAATGGCATATTACGATGAGTTTCAGCAACTCATGTTGAAACTTGATCATCGTGGGGAACAAATCAGCCATGACGTCATCCGGTTCAAGTGTGGGTTGAACAAGGAGATTTCTACGCACTTGACACTTCACAGATTTAATACCATTGAAGGTATTTTCCAGGCGGCTCTTGAGGTTGAAAAGGAGCTTAAAGAGAGGTCGTTACTCAAGGCAAAGGGACAATCCATCTCGGGTTGGCCTAGAAGCAAAGAGGTGGCTCAATCCTCTTCGGGTTGGCCCAAAAACAAGGACCAACCCTCCACTACTCGGCTGCCCGACCCCAAAACAGTCCATAAAATTCCTCCAAGGCAAGAAGCTCACAAATATCCAAACCCAAAGGGATTCCAATGTTTCAAGTGCCAAGGTTGGGGACATAAGGCCAATGAATGTCCGAACCGGCGAAATGTGATCCTACGAGAAGGGAAGGTGTACTACCTTGGTGAAGAGGTGATTTCCGAAAGGGTGGAGGATGAGGCCGAGCCTCAAGATGGAGAGGAAACTGAAAATAGGCCGTTTGATGATGATGATGACGATGGTGGTGAAATTATTTACCCACAAGAAGGGGAATGTGTTGTTCCCAACTTTGTTGTTCGACGTTCTATGCTTAGTAAGGCAATAGACAACCCTAGTCAAAGGGAAAATCTATTCCATACTAAATGTCTTGTAAAGGGGAGTGTGTGCACTTTGGTGATTGATAGTGGTAGTTGTACGAATGTCGTAAGTGTCGCCACGGTGAACTTTCTGAAATTACCAACTACACCTCATGCTAGCCCTTACAAGTTGCAATGGTTGAACGAAAGTGGTGCAATAAAGGTCATGAGGCAATGTTTGATACGGTTTAAGGTAGGGAACTACCAAGACGAGGTGCTTTGTGATGTGATACCGATGCAAGCGTGTCACTTGTTGTTGGGTAGACCTTGGCAATATGATAGGTCTACCAAACACGATGGGAGGACCAACCGATATTCACTTGAAAAGGATGGTCGGAAGGCCACTCTTTATCCTCTTTTGCCCTCACAAGTGAATGAATTACATCAAAGGATGAGGGAGTTGAAGGAGAAGGGAAAACAACCCGAAAATAATGAAAGGGAGGAAGAACCCGAGAGTGGGGCAGTAGGGATTCCCGGGACTGCCTCAACGCCAAATGGACAAGAAAGCATGGTGATGTTGGCTAGAAAGGAGGAACTCTTCCTAGATCATGATGTGGACATGCCTATGCCTCTTTTGGCTCATTGTTTTAATGCTAACCCCACTAATTCTTGTGTTTCTCCTTTGATGTCTCGTGTGTTGCAGGATTATGAAGGTGAATTTCCTAAAGAAGGATGGGACTTAGCGAATGTGTGTGGACTGCCGAGCCATCAATAAGATTGCGCGGATGCGGTTGAAGGATGACCAAAAACTGAATTTGAGGTCAAATTCCTCTCAAGATGGAGAGGATGATACGGGAATACAAGGCTGCCCAAAAACGTCCTAGACCATTTGCATGAACATGGCGTATAGTTTTGTAACTGCCGAGCTTCAACGTTTTAAGTGCAAAAATCAGCCTTGAAGTGTAATAAAAATACACTCCAAGGCCGCCCATTTCAGAAGGATAGGAGGGTCATTGACCATCATTTTGTGTACTATAAATAGGGGTCATTAGGGCCATTTTTTAGCTAGCTTATTTCTTGATATTTCACAAACAAAGACTTGTATCTTGTAACTCTCTCTCTTGCTTGAAGAGGAGACCGAAATCTGTCAACACAAGTGTGGAATCACTTTGTTGAATCTTTGGCTAGGAACGTGGGTTCTGAGGTTGTAAAGTACCTCTTGGTCCTCGTAAGAACTTGGTGTTCTCCATCAGTAGATTTAGGGGTCCTATCTTGAGGTTAGGGTTCTTAGATTATTGAGTGGTTTATGTCAAGTTATCTATCTTTATTTTATCTTGTTGTTATTGTTCATCTTGCTGAAAAAAAAAAGAAAACTACACAAAAACAGTTTGTTGTTGTTGTATTGTCGCTGAAAATCTGAAACAGAAACTTGTCATTCTTGTTGTTCATCTTGTTGTCATGAAAGTCTAGTGAAGCCGGGTGTGGCTCTTTCGATTCACTAGCATTTGTATCCATCTTGTTGTTCTTGTTATTGTTGCTGAAAAACTGAAAACAAAACAAAAACAGTTTGTGTTCTTGCTGAAATCTGAAAACAGAAACTTAAAAACAGTTTGTTGTTCTCTCGGGTTGTCTCAAAACAGAAAACTGAAACTTGTTGTCTTGTGTTGTAAACTGAAAATCCGAGATCTTGTGTTGTTGGTTTTGATCTTGTATCAGTACCAAAAGTACCGGAACAGCACACGGACTCATGCTTTCTTTGATGTATCCCTTGTTGAGTAGTTCCTCCACTTGTCTTTCAAGCTCCTTCGTGTCCATAGGATTGCTCCTATAGGCCGGTTTGTTTGGAAGCTGTGAACCCGGCACCAAATCAATTTGGTGCTCAATTCCCCGAAGCTGATACGGTTGGGGCAGCCTCCACAAGTACACGACCCTTCACACGAAGCCAAGCTCGGGAATTACAAAAACTCCAAGCTTTGTTCATGCAAATGGCCGTGTGTGAGTTGGTGATTGAACCAGCCAAGGACCTGAACGTTTTTATATGTGAAGAGGGGTCTTAATGGGCCATAAACTAGTCTCCAAGGCTGGCCCAAAAAGCAAGGGGCGGATGGGCCTTTTGTGTGTGAAGAAGGGGTCTTAATGGGCAATAAACTAGCCTCCAAGGTTGGCCCAATAGGCAAGGGGCGGATGGGCCTTTTAGCCCTTTTGTTTGTAGTATAAATAGGACATATTAGAGGGTTGGTCCTCAGATTTTTCAGATTTCAGAAAGTTGTAAACCTAAACACATAACATTTCTCTCATTTTCACTCTTTGGAGCTGCCTCCAACAGCTCACAAGTAGAGGGATACTTGTGTTGTATCTTTGGTTAGAAACAAGGGTTTTGAGGTTGTTAAGTACCTCTTGGTCCTCGTAAGAACTTGGTGTTTACATTCAGCAGATTTCGGGTCCTTCTCTTGAAGTAGGGTTCTTAGTTTTCTTGAATGTTTTATGTCAAGTTATCTATCTTTCATTATCTTGTTGTTGTTACTGATTTTGTTATCTTAAAGTCTAGTGAAGCCGTGTGGGGCTCTTTTCGATTCACTAGCATTGTTATCCATCTTGTTGTTCTTGTATTGTTAAGCTGAAAAACCGAAAAACAAAAACTGGTTGTTGTTGTGTTGTTGTTGCTGAAAACAGAAACTAAAAACTGGTTGTTCTTGAGTTGTTAAACTGAAATTCGAGTCTCCTTTGAAGATCTTGGTGTTGTTGGTTTTGATCTTGTATCATTTGGTATCAAAGCAAGACGGTTGTGTTCCAACATAACCCATCTTGGGCTAGTAGTTCTCGGCTTGAACAAAACTACACCAAGAAAACTTTCTGAAAAAAAAAAATCTGTCCATTAGAAAGTTGAATCCGAGAATGATGTTGTATGTTTAGATCTAGGTGTTATTTTGCTTGTTTAGTGAGTTTCTAGTGTTGGTTTCTTTCTCACCAACACTAAGGTGTCTAGATCCGAATGTTGAGCTTGAAAACTTGAACATTGAGTAGTGACTTGAAGTGGCCGAAAGTTGCATGTTGTTGATAACCAAGAAATCGGTGGTTGTATGTTTATGTGCTAAAGAAGTGCTGAAGTTTGTGAGGTGTTCATCTTTTGAACTTGTTCATCTTGTTCATATTGTTGTGTGCTCAAGTTGTAAGACAAGCTGTAAAGTGGTTGTAAAAGAAAGACTTGCATCAATTACCTTTTGTCTTGTCCCAAACATGTTTCCCTAATTCAAGGAGCCTTGTTTTGTGAGATTAGTCAACCAAACCTCACTTTCTTGAGTTTGAAAAAGAGTGAAAGACTACAAGATTTTCGTTTTCCCACCAAAACACTTTTCAAATTATCACAAGTTGTGTAATTATTAACTCAAAAAAAAAAAAAAAAAAAAAAAAAAAAAGAGAAAATCCGAGAGAAGAAAAAACGTGTGGAAATTGCATGCTGCCACGTCACTATAAGCTCAACTTAGGATATTCTTTGGTTGCTAATTGTTGATTCTTGGTTTCCCTTACTTGATCTTAAGAACTAATTAACAAACTAGTACTTTCCTACTAGGTTGCTAACTAGTTCCTTGAGCCGTTTGTTCGTGTCAACGATTAATTGTGTGCTTTTATTCGTTTGAACGAATTGCTGATTTTTGACTCTAGTCCGGTAGAATTTTCTTTGAGTCTTTCAAACAAGAATCCATTCCGGATAAGAGCTGACTTATACCTTAAGACCTCTCGGTTACTAGCCAATTATACAATACTTGTGGAACACGAACTTGTGGTGAACTAAAGCGGCTAATATCTTGACAATGGAAGGAACTACATCTCATGATGCGGATACTAATGCCCTTGATTCTATGAGGGTCACTCTTGAGTCCGTTACCCGGACTCTTGAAAGGTTGAATTCTGAATTTGGGGCCGTGAGAGGAGACTTGGCAGCAATAAGGGGGGAAGTGACGACTATTAGTGGGAGGTTAGAACAAGTGGAGAGCCAAAGAAACTCTCGTCCTTCGACTCCCCTACATGTATCTACCAATGGTCATGATAGGACCTCCTCCGCAACCATTACCCCCGAAATGGTCCACCAAATGCTAAATGCACCCCAAGCTCCACTAAATACCGCAAGCCCATCTACCTATTTTCCTCCAAACCGAGACTCCACTAGACCAAGACATTTCCAAACCCCACCAATTCCACAAGAGGGATTTGAACGCCAAGTGCCTCCACTAAATCCGAACCCTCCATTCCAAGCTCCACTAAACCAAAGACCACCAATTCCAAATCCTCCGAATCAAAACGGCCAAGGCCGACCAGCCCACTTTAAAGGATACGGTAGAGAGGAGTATGAAGGAGATGGAACCTTTGATGATGGTTACATGAGGGAAGAGGAGTTAAGAAGGGGCCGTGTTGATCCAAGGCGGAACCGAGGGTATGGAGAACGGGGAAATCGACACCACGAAAGAGACGTAGGCATCAATACCATCAAATTGAGCTTACCTATCTTTAAGGGCGAAAGTGACCCCGAGGCCTACTTAACTTGGGAATCAGCTTGTGACAAGGTTTTTCAAGTTAATGATATCTCGGAGGAAAAGAAAAGTTGTTATGCCATAGCTCATTTTGAGGGTTATGCCAACACTTGGTGGGAGTACGTCAAGCGTTTTGGTGATGAATTAGTTGATGGGCAGCCGCCACCTTGGTTTCGGTTAAGACAATTGATGAGGCAGCGGTACCTTCCCGAGAGTTATCGCCATGAATTACTTGCTAGATTGTACAACTTGCGTCAAGGCAATAAAAGTGTAATGGCATATTATGATGAGTTTCAGCAACTCATGTTGAAGCTTGATCATCGTGGGGAACAAATCGGTCATGACGTCATCCGGTTCAAGTGTGGGTTGAACAAGGAAATTTCCACTCACTTGACACTTCACAGATTTAATACCGTTGAAGGTATTTTCCAGGCGGCTCTTGAGATTGAAAGAGAGCTTAAAGAGAGGTCGTTGCTCAAGGCAAGGGGACAATCCATCTCGGGTTGGCCTAGAAGCAAGGATGTGGCTCAATCCTCTTCGGGTTGGCCCAAAAACAAGGACCAACCCTCCACTACTCGGCTGCCCGACCCCAAAACAGTCCATAAAATTCCTCCAAGGCAAGAAGCTCACAAATATCCAAACCCAAAGGGATTCCAATGTTTCAAGTGCCAAGGTTGGGGACATAAAGCCAATGAATGTCCAAATCGACGTAACGTAGTACTACGGGAAGGGAGATTGTATTACCTTGGTGAGGAGGTGGGTCTTGAAAAGGAGGAGGATGAGGCCGAGCCTCAAGATGGAGAGGAAACTGAAAATAGACCATTTGATGATGATGATGATGATGATGATAGTGGTGAAATTATTTACCCACAAGAAGGGGAGTGTGTTGTTCCAAACTTTGTAGTTAGACGTGCTATGATTAGTAAGGCAATAGACAACCCTAGCCAAAGGGAAAATCTATTCCATACTAAATGCCTTGTAAAGGGGAATGTGTGCACTTTGGTGATTGATAGTGGTAGTTGTACGAATGTCGTAAGTGTCTCTACGGTAAACTTTCTGAAATTACCAACTACGCCTCATGCTAGCCCTTACAAGTTGTAATGGTTGAACGAATGCGGTGCATTAAAGGTCATGAGGCAATGTGTGGTACGGTTTAAGGTAGGGAACTACCAAGACGAGGTGCTTTGTGATGTGATACCAATGCAAGCGTGTCATTTATTGTTAGGTAGACCTTGGCAATATGATAGGTCTACCAAACATGATGGAAGGACCAACCGATACTCACTTGAGAAGGATGGTCGGAAGGTCACTCTTTATCCTCTTTTGCCATCACAAGTGAATGAACTACATCAAAAGATGAGGGAGTTGAAGGAGAAGGGAAACCAACCTGAAAATGATGAAAAGGAGGGAGAAACCGTGGGTGGGGCAGTAGGGACTCCCGGGACTGCCTCAACATCAAATGGGCAAGAAAGCATGGTGATGTTGGCTAGAAAGAAGGAACTTTTCTTAGATCATGATGTGGACATGCCTATGCTTCTTTTGGCTCATTGTTTTAATACTAACCCCACTAATTCTTGTATTTCTCCTTTGATTTCTCGTGTGTTGCAGGATTATGAAGATGTATTTCCTAAAGAACTTCCACAAGGATTGCCCCCACTTCGGGGAATTGAGCATCAAATTGACTTTGTGCCGGGCTCACAATTGCCAAATAAGCCGGCTTACAGGAGCAACCCTACGGACACCAAAGAATTGCAACATCAAGTTGAGGAACTCCTCAACAAAGGTTACATCAAGGAGAGCATAGTCCGTGCGCGGTTCCGGTGCTACTAGTGCCTAAGAAAGATGGAACTTGGCGTATGTGTGTGGACTGCCGAGCCATCAATAAGATTACGGTAAAATATCGTCACCCTATCCCTAGGTTAGATGATATGCTGGATGAATTGAATGGTTCGTGTTTATTTTCCAAGATTGATTTAAGGAGTGGCTATCACCAAATAAGAATGCAACCCGGTGATGAATGGAAAACCGCCTTCAAGACTAAATTTGGTCTCTATGAATGGATGGTTATGCCATTCGGCCTAACAAATGCTCCAAGTACTTTCATGAGGCTAATGAATCATGTGATGAAGCCATTTATCGGAAAGTTCGTTGTTGTTTACTTCGATGATGTCTTGGTTTATAGTAAGTCAATTGATGAGCATGTGATACATTTACAATGTGTTTTTGATGTCCTTAGGAAGGAAAAGTTGTATGCAAATCTGGAGAAGTGCTCTTTTGGTGTTAATGAAGTTGTTTTCTTAGGTTTTGTTGTTAGTTCAAGAGGGGTCGAAGTGGATGAATCCAAGATAGATGCTATCAAAAATTGGCCAACCCCGCAAACCATTAGCGAAGTGAGAAGTTTTCACGGGTTAGCTAGTTTTTATAGAAGGTTTGTCAAAGGATTCAGCACCATAGCCGCCCCTTTAACCGCGGTTATTCGAAAGGACCAGCCCTTCAAGTGGGGTGGAGAGCAAGCTAAGGCTTTTGAAACCTTGAAAGCTATGCTCGTATCCGCGCCTTTATTACAATTGCCCAACTTTGATAAGACCTTCGAAGTTGAGTGCGATGCTAGTAAAGTGGGCATAGGGGCTGTTTTGATGCAAGAAGGTAAGCCCGTTGCTTATTTCAGTGAAAAGCTCAAAGGGGCAACTCTTAATTACTCAACTTATGATTTGGAGTTGTACGCCCTTGTTAGAGCTTTGGGAAATTGGCAACATTATTTGTGGCCTAAGGAGTTTGTGATACGCACGGATCATGAGTCGTTGAAACACCTTAAGAGCCAAGACAAGCTGAATAGGCGTCATGCTAAATGGATTGAGTTCATCGAGACTTTCCCTTATGTAATTCATTACAAAAGGGGAAAGGAAAATGTTGTTGCCGATGCCTTGTCTAGGAAGCATGTGCTTGTTGCTACCTTGTCTTCGAAACTGATGGGTTTCGAGAGCTTGCGGATGTTGTATCCCGAGGATCCTACCTTTGCTCCTATTTTTAGGGAATGCGAAGAGTGGGGAAGGGACCGTTGGCTTAAGGAGAATGACCATTCCTCCTACTCGCGGTTTGATGGGTATTTGTTTAAAGGGAGGAGGTTGTGTGTTCCTTCCAGTTCTTGGAGGGAATTATTTGTGAGGGAGGCCCATGACGGAGGCCTCATGGGTCACTTTGGGGTAGACAAGACCCTCGGAATCTTAGAGGAGAACTTCTATTGGCCCAAAATGCGCAAAGACATCACAAAAATTTGTAGTCAATGCGTGGCCTGCCGGAGTGCGAAATCTCGTCTCCTACCTCAAGGGTTATACACCCCACTCCCTACTCCCCTTAGGCCTTGGTTGGACATTTCGATGGATTTTGTTTTGGGGCTGCCAAGGACTAGAAAGGGCCGAGATAGCATTTTTGTTATTGTTGATCGATTCTCTAAAATGGCTCATTTTATTCCATGTGCTAAAACCGAGGATGCTCCTAGTGTAGCTTCATTATTTGTTGAACATGTTGTCAAGCTTCACGGGGTACCGAGGACTATTGTGAGCGATAGGGACTCCAAGTTCCTAAGTCTCTTTTGGAAGTCCATGTGGGGTAGGCTTGGAACGAAGTTACTTTTCTCCACGTCTTGCCACCCACAAACCGATGGCCAAACGGAGGTAGTAAATAGAACCTTAGGGTCTATGCTGCGTTCTATGGTTAAAGGTAAACTGACTTCATGGGAAGATCACCTACCCTTGGTGGAATTTGCATATAACCGGGTAATACATTCGAGCACGGGAATGACTCCCTTTGAATGTGTTTACGGCCTGAATCCCCTTACCCCTTTAGATCTCACTCCTTTGTCTAGTGATCTCATGACCAGCTTAGATGGAAATAAAAGAGCCGAGGCAATGAAGAAAATGCATGAGGCGGTGCGGAGCAAGCTGGAACAGAAGAACCAAGACATTGCAAAAAGAGTAAACAAAGGGAGAAGACGGCTTGTGCTTGAACCCGGAGATTGGGTGTGGGTGCATCTTCGAAAGGATCGGTTTCCAGCTCAAAGGAAGTCCAAGTTGCTGCCAAGGGGTGATGGTCCTTTCCAGGTACTTGAGAGAATCAATGACAACGCATACAAGATTGACCTTCCCCCGGAATATCAAGTGCACAACACTTTCAACGTTGGTGATCTCTCACTCGTGGATGCAGTTGAAGATGACCCCACGCTGAATTTGAGGACAAATTCCTCTCAAGATGGAGAGGATGATACGGTTGGGGCAGCCTCCACAAGTACACGACCCTTCACACGAAGCCAAGCTCGGGAATTACAAAAACTCCAAGCTTTGTTCATGCAAATGGCCGTGTGTGAGTTGGTGATTGAACCAGCCAAGGACCTGAACGTTTTTATATGTGAAGAGGGGTCTTAATGGGCCATAAACTAGTCTCCAAGGCTGGCCCAAAAAGCAAGGGGTGGATGGGCCTTTTGTGTGTGAAGAAGGGGTCTTAATGGGCAATAAACTAGCCTCCAAGGTTGGCCCAATAGGCAAGGGGCGGATGGGCCTTTTAGCCCTTTAGTTTGTAGTATAAATAGGACATATTAGAGGGTTGGTCCTCAGATTTTTCAGATTTCAGAAAGTTGTAAACCTAAACACATAACATTTCTCTCATTTCCACTCTTTGGAGCCGCCTCCAACAGCTCACAAGTAGAGGGATACTTGTGTTGTATCTTTGGTTAGAAACAAGGGTTTTGAGGTTGTTAAGTACCTCTTGGTCCTCGTAAGAACTTGGTGTTTACATTCAGCAGATTTCGGGTCCTTCTCTTGAAGTAGGGTTCTTAGTTTTCTTGAATGTTTTATGTCAAGTTATCTATCTTTCATTATCTTGTTGTTGTTACTGATTTTGTTATCTTAAAGTCTAGTGAAGCCGTGTGGGGCTCTTTTCGATTCACTAGCATTGTTATCCATCTTGTTGTTCTTGTATTGTTAAGCTGAAAAACCGAAAAACAAAAACTGGTTGTTGTTGTGTTGTTGTTGCTGAAAACAGAAACTAAAAACTGGTTGTTCTTGAGTTGTTAAACTGAAATCCGAGTCTCCTTTGAAGATCTTGGTGTTGTTGGTTTTGATCTTGTATCAGAAGTGGGGGCAATCCTTGCGGAAGTTCTTGCGGAAATACATCTTCATACTCCTGCAACACACAAGAAATCAAAGGGGAAATGGAAGAGTTAGTGGGGTTAGTATTAAAGCAATGGGCCAAAAGTAGCATCGGCTTGTTTTCATCATGGTCCACGAAAAGTTCCTTTCTCCTAGCCAACATCACTACGTTTTCCCTTTCCCTTGGCGTTGGGATAGCCTCGGATGTCCCTACCTCCTCACCTACGGCCTCCCTTCCCTTTTCTCCCCTCTCGGGTTCCCTCCCCTTCCCTTTTAATTCTCTCATTTTTTGATACCACTCATTTACTTGGGAGGGTGAAAGAGGGTGAAGTATGACCTTTCGGCCATCCTTCTCAAGCGTGTACCGGTTGGATCTCCCATCGTGTTTAGTAGACCTATCATATTGCCAAGGTCTACCTAACAACAAGTGACATGCTTGCATTGGAATCACATCACAAAGCACTTCATCGTGGTAGTTGCCCACCTTAAACCGAATCACACATTGCCGTGTGACCTTCAATTCACCACAATCATTCAACCATTGTAGCTTGTAAGGGCTAGTGTGTGGTGTAGTCGGTAGCTTCAAGAAGTTTACCATAGCATGGCTCGCAACATTCGTACAACTACCACTATCAATTACCAAGTTGCACACACTCCCCTTTACAAGGCACTTAGTATGGAATAGATTTTCCCTTTGGCTTGGGTCGTCTACCGCCTTACTAATCATGACGCGCCTAACCACAAAGTTTGGAACCACACACTCCCCTTCTTGTGGATAGACATCTTCACTATCATCTACTCCTTCCTCATTCGGTTCATTCTCGGCTTCCTCTCCATCTTGAGGCTCGGCCTCAACCTCCCCCTTTTCGGACACCACCTCCTCACCAAGGTAGTATACTTTCCCTTCTCGTAGGATCACATTACGCCGGTTCGGACATTCATTTGCCTTATGCCCCCAACCTTGGCACTTGAAACATTGGAACCCCTTTGGGTTGGGGTATTTGTGAGCCTCCGGCTTCGGAGGAAACTTAGGAACTGTTTTGGATTCGGGCAGCTTCGAAGGACCGGGTTGGTCCTTGTTTTTGGTCCAACCCGAGGGGGTTTGGACTCGTGTGATACGGGACAAATGGCCATCTTATCTTTCGGTGAAATCTTTGGAGGCCAACACATGGAGGCTCAAGAATTGGTCACCTCGATAATACAAGAACATGCATGGAGGACCCGTTTTGAGCGTAACTTAAAGCAATCTCGCGTATGGAAGATTGCTTGGAGCATTTAAGAGTGAGGACTCACGGGGCATTTTGGACATTACACATGGTGTATTTACACACCATGGCCGCACCTAGAGGATACATGATACGGTTGGGGCAGCCTCCACAAGTACACGACCCTTCACACGAAGCCAAGCTCGGGAATTACAAAAACTCCAAGCCTTGTTCATGCAAATGGCCGTGTGTGAGTTGGTGATTGAACCAGCCAAGGACCTGAACGTTTTTATATGTGAAGAGGGGTCTTAATGGGCCATGAACTAGTCTCCAAGGCTGGCCCAAAAGGCAAGGGGCGGATGGGCCTTTTAGCCTTTTCTTGTTGTAGTATAAATAGGACATATTAGAGAGTTGGTCTTTAGTTTTTCAGAATTCAGAATTTGTAAACCTAACACACTAAACTTTTCTTCTCTCTTCCTCTCAAAGGAAGCCGCCACTATCTCCTCACAAGTAGAGGGATACTTGAGTTGTATCTTTGGCTAGAAACAAGGGTTTTGAGGTTGTTAAGTACCTCTTGGTCCTCGTAAGAACTTGGTGTTTACATTCAGCAGATTTCGGGTCCTTCTCTTGAAGTAGGGTTCTTAGTTTTCTTGAATGTTTTATGTCAAGTTATCTATCTTTCATTATCTTGTTGTTGTTACTGATTTTGTTATCTTCAAGTCTAGTGAAGCCGTGTGGGGCTCTTTTCGATTCACTAGCATTGTTATCCTTCTTATTGTTCTTGTATTGTTGGACTGAAAAACCGAAACAAAAACTGGTTGTTCTTGTGTTGTTGTTGCTGAAAAACAGAAACTAAAAACTGGTTGTTCTTGTGTTATTGGACTGAAATTCGTGGCATCTTGAAGCTCTTGTTGTTGTTGGTTTGATCTTGTATCATCGAGGTGGATCTTATAATGAAGTTGGGGCATGTGAGGAGTCTTGCACTCCCCACTCCGAACCTAGATTTGGCGTTAGGTGTAACCCTATCATTCGTAAACCTTATGAGAGCTATGATGAGAGTACACGTGAGGAGTGTGGAGATTCATATTCTCCACCTTGTAGTACTTCTTATCAAGGTCGATATAGTGTGAATGGTTATACTAGCTATAGTGTAGGTTGTCCAATGGGAAGAAGAGGATATACATCTCCAAAATCGAGGGGTACTCATGTGCTTTACAATGTTGATCCGAGAAGGAGTGTACACTCCGGAAAGGTGACCATTTGTGGGATACCGGGCTGCCTCGTTGTGTTAAGTGATAGGTACTATAGAAACTACATTGTTCCATTCATGGTTGATTACTTGGGGTTATTTTGTGAGCCTTTACTTGTTCCATACTTCTTAGACAGGTTTAAGGTTACCGAGAGGGTAAAGGTTGTCTTCTCCCAATTTAATTACCATGAGGAGGTGTGGTGTGATGTTTTTCCCATAACCTATGGTCATGTGAGCTTAGGCGCCAATTGGTTTGCACAACATAAAGTTCCAAATATGCAAAATTGGCCTAATATTGTAAGAGACCGATGGGGAAATTGCCTCGAGACGTACATTCTGCCCGGGCCGCAAAAAGAAGTTCCTACCTACTCCAATTCGAATTATTATGAGAGACAAAAGATTGAGAGGAGTAAGGGAGTGAAAGGTGGTAATCCGAGAGTGGAAAAAGGAGAGGTTGTGTGGAGCAAAGTAAGAGGATTACCACCAAACCATGCTAACGTTGTTTGTCCTTCTATTTCTAAGGACGCTTGTGTAGGTAGCAACATGGGAAGCGAAGAAGAACAATGCCAAAAGAAAGTTGCTGCCCAAAATTTTGGAGGACCTTCACACCATGACAAAGATGAATCTACTCAAGGACTTCAAGGTAAAATGGCAAACTCTTACACTTTTGTACATGTGAATGATAATTGTGTGGCTAGTAGCCCATTGAGTGTGAGTTGTAGCTTGCCTATATGTGAGTGTATTATTTCTTTGCCACTTGATAATGATGTACATGTTGTGAGTGTGGATACACTAGCTGATCCTATTGATGACCGAATAGACTCTTCTTGTAAGATTGGTTTATGTCCACCTAGTGTTGAAACCATTATGTTGAATGAAAGTACATTATCTTCTGAAATTTGTGTTGATCAACTTATGTGTGAAAATTACCCACCACTTGAGGATGTGTATGATGTAACTAATGAACCTCAAGTGTGTGATGATGCTGAAAATGTTGATCGAAGTGAGAATGAACCCGAGAGCTTGATATGGTTATGGCTACCCCCACAGGTACACGGCCTTTCACACGAAGCCAAGCGCGGGAGTTACAAACACTCCAAGCCTTGTTCATGCAAATGGCCGTGTGTGAGTTGTTGGCCGAACCAAGCAAGGGCCTCAACGTCCTTATGTTTGAGGAGGGGCCTAAAGTGTAATAAATTAATTCCTTAAGGAGGCCACAACAAAGCAAGGGCGGATGGGTCTTTTTACTCATTTTGTTGTAGTATAAATAGAACATGATAGTGAGATATTCACTAGTTTATTTTGAATTCAGAAATTGTAACCTAAGAACTCCAAAATATCTCCTCTCTTCTTCTTCAAGAAGCCGCCCCTAGATCTCACAAGTAGAGGAATACTTGTGTTGTCTCTTTGGCTAGAAACAAGGGTTTTGAGGTTGTTGAGTGCCTCTTGGTCCTTGTAAGAACTTGGTGTTTATATTCATTAGACTTAGGGTCCTCTCTTGATGTTAGGGTTCTTAGTTTCTTGAATGTTATATGTCAAGTTATTTATCTTTCATTATCTTGTTGTTGTTGTGTTGCTTTTGATTATCTTGAAAGTCTAGTGAAGCCGTGTGGGGCTTGTTTCGATTCACTAGCATTGTTGCCTCTCTTGTTGTTCTCGGCTTGTGACTTTAAAAACCGAAACTATCTCTTGTGTTGTAATCTAAAAACCGAAGCTTAAAACTTGTGGTTCTTGTGATTGTGGACTGAAATCCGAAACTCTTGTGTTGTTGGTTGGATCTTGCATCATTTGGTATCAAAGCAAGACCGGTTGTGTTCCAACATAACCCATCTTGGGCAAGTTCTCGGATGAAACAAACTACAAAAAAAAAAAAAGATTGAAATCTGTCCACTAAGAGTTAAAAACCGAGAATGATGTTGTATGCCTAGATCTAGGAGTTATTTTGCTTGTTTAGTGAGTTTCTAGTGTTGGTTTCTTTCTCATCAACACTAAGGTGTCTAGATCCAAGGTTGAGCTTGAAATGTTGAATGTTGTATAGTGACTTAAAGTGGCCGAAAGTTGATGTTGTTGGTGACCTAAAGAAAGAATCGGTGGTTGTGTGATTGTGTGCTAAAGAAGTGTTGAAGTTTTTTGGAGTGTTCATCTCTTGAACTTGTGCATATTGTTCATCTTGTTGAGTGTTCATCTTGTTGTGTGCTCAAGTGGTAAACTTATAAAGTTGATTGTGAAAGACTTGCACCCATCACTTTGTAGCATTGTCAATCACTTCCCCTAAATCAAGGAACCTTGTTTTGTGGAACTTGTCAACCAAACCCACTTTCTTGAGTTTGACAAGGAGTTCAAGACTTCAAATTTTAGTTTTTCCCACCAAAACACTTTTCAATTTGTCACAAGTTGTGTGAATATTAAATCAAAGCAAAAAAAAAAATATATATATACATATAAATCCGAAGAGAAAAGAACGTGTGGGGCCATTGTATGCTACCATGTCACTATAAGCTCAACTTAGGATATTCTTTGGTTGCTAATTGTTGATTCTTGGTTTCCTTTACTTGGTTTTAGAACTAATTAACAAACTAGTATCTTCCCACTAGGTTGTTAACTAGTTCCTTGAGCCGTTTGTTCGTGTCTACGGTTGTTTGTGTGCTTTTATTCGTTTGAATGAGTTGCTGATTTTGATCCTAGTCCGACAAGAATTCTTTGAGTCTTCAAACAAGAATCCATTCCGGACAAGAGCTTACTCAAACCTTGTAAATCTCACGGTTACTAGCCAATTATACAACATTTGTGGGACACGAACTTGTGGGAACTCAAGCGGTTAATACCTTGACGATGGAAGGAACAACTTCTCATAATGCGGATACTAATGCCCTTGACTTCAATGAGGGCCACTCTCGAGGCCGTTACTCGGACACTTGAAAGGATGAACTCGGAGTTTGGGGCCGTGAGAGGGGACTTGGCAGCAATAAGGGGGGAAGTATCGACTATTAGTGGGAGGCTAGATCAAGTGGAGAGTCAAAGGAACTCTCGGCCATCGACTCCTCTACATGTCTCTACCAATGGTCATGATCGGACATCCTCCGCAACCATCACTCCCGAAATGGTCCACCAAATGTTAAATGCACCTCAAGCTCCACTAAATACCGCCAACCAATCTACCAATTTCCCTCCAACCCGAGACTCCACTAGACCATTACATTTCCAAACTCCTCCAATTCCACAAGAGGGATTTGGGCGCCAAGCACCACCACTAAATCCGAACCCTCCCTTCCAAGCTCCACTAAACCAAAGACCACAAATTCCAATTCCTATGAACCAAAATGGCCAAGGCCGACCAGCCCACTTTGATGGTTACGGTAGAGAGGAGTATGATGGAGAGGGGGCCTATGATGATGCTTATATGAGGGAGGAGGAGTTAAGAGGGGGTCGGGGAGAACCTAGGAGATACCGGGGGTATGGAGATAGGGGAAACCGACACCAAGAGAGAGACGTAGGCATCAACACCATCAAGTTGAGCCTACCTATCTTTAAGGGTGAAAGTGACCCCGAGGCTTACTTGACTTGGGAATCGGCTTGTGACAAAGTTTTCCAAGTTAATGACATCTCGGAGGAAAAGAAGAGTTGTTATGCTATAGCTCACCTCGAGGGCTATGCTAACACTTGGTGGGAGTATGTTAAACGATTTGGTAATGAATTGGTCGACGGGCAGCCACCACCTTGGTATCGGTTGAGGTATTTGATGAGGCAACGATACCTTCCCGAGAGATACCGACATGAATTGCTTGCTAGATTATATGGCTTGCGGCAAGGAGGCAAGAGCGTGATGGCCTATTTTGACGAGTTCCAACAACTCATGTTGAAACTTGATCACCGTGGGGAGCAAATCAGCCACGACATCATTCGGTTCAAGTGTGGGTTGAACAAAGAGATCTCCACTCACTTGACCCTTCACCGGTTCGAAACTATTGACGGTATCTTCCAAGCGGCCCTAGAGATTGAGAGGGAACTTAAGGAGAGGTCAACCTTCAAGGCAAGGGTCCAAACCCCCTCGAGTTGGGCCAAAAACAAGGACCAACCCGGTCCTATGAAGCTGCCCGAATCCAAAACAGCTCCTAAGCTTCCTCCGAAGCCGGAGGCTCACAAGTACCCCAATCCAAAGGGGTTCCAATGTTTCAAATGCCAAGGTTGGGGGCATAAAGCAAATGAATGTCCGAACCGGCGTAATGTGATCCTACGAGAAGGGAAGGTATACTACCTTGGTGAAGAGGTGGAATCCGAGAGGGGGGAGGTTGAGGCCGAGCCTCAAGATGGAGAGGAGGCCGAGAATGAACCGAATGAGGAAGGAATAGATGATGGTGAAGATGTCTATCCACAAGAAGGGGAATGTGTGGTTCCGAACTTTGTGGTTAGACGCGTTATGATTAGTAAGGCGGTAGATGACCCGAGCCAAAGGGAAAATCTATTCCATACTAAGTGCCTTGTAAAGGGGAGTGTGTGCACCTTGGTAATTGATAGTGGTAGTTGTACCAATGTTGCGAGCCATGCTATGGTAAATTTCTTGAAGCTACCGACTACACCACACACTAGCCCTTACAAACTACAATGGTTGAATGATTGTGGAGAATTGAAGGTCACACGGCAATGTGTGATTCGGTTCAAGGTGGGCAACTACCACGATGAAGTACTTTGTGACGTGATTCCAATGCAAGCATGTCACTAGTTGTTAGGTAGGCCTTGGCAATATGATAGGTCTACCAAACACGATGGGAGGTCCAACCGGTACACGCTTGAGAAGGATGGCCGAAAGGTCACACTTCACCCACTTTCACCTTCCCAAGTAAATGAGTGGTATAAAAAAATGAGAGAATTAAAAGGGAAGGGGGGAACCCGAGAGGGGAGAAAAGGGAAGGGAGGCCGTAGGTGAGAAGGTAGGGACATCCGAGGCTATCCCAACGCCAAAGGAAGGGGGAAACGTAGTGATGTTGGCTAGGAGAAAGGAACTTTTCGTGGACCATGATGAAAGCAAACCGATGCTACTTTTGGCCCATTGCTTTAATACTAACCCCACTAACCCTTCCATGTCCCCTTTGATTTCTTGTGTGTTGCAGGAGTATGAAGATGTGTTCCCGCAAGAACTTCCGCAAGGATTGCCCCCGCTTCGGGGAATTGAACATCAAATTGATTTGGTGCCGGGTTCACAGCTTCCAA
Organism: Capsicum baccatum var. pendulum; assembly: GCA_030864225.1. Classification (NCBI taxonomy): domain Eukaryota; kingdom Viridiplantae; phylum Streptophyta; class Magnoliopsida; order Solanales; family Solanaceae; genus Capsicum; species Capsicum baccatum. The sequence goes on along the minus strand of CM061554.1, from coordinate 105,112,883 downwards.
ACAAGCCGGCCTATAGGAGTAATCCTATGGACACGAAGGAGCTTGAAAGACAAGTGGAGGAACTACTCAACAAGGGATACATTAAAGAGAGCATGAGTCCGTGTGCTGTTCCGGTACTTTTGGTACCAAAGAAGGACGGAACGTGGCGCATGTGCGTTGATTGTCGAGCCATCAACAAAATCACTATAAGGTATCGTCATCCAATGCCTAGACTAGATGATATGTTAGATGAGCTCCACGGATCTTGTGTGTTTTCTAAAGTGGACCTTAGGAGTGGCTATCACCAAATTCGCATGCAACCCGGTGATGAGTGGAAGACCGCATTCAAGACCAAATTTGGTCTATATGAGTGGCTGGTCATGCCATTCGGCCTTACCAATGCTCCTAGTACTTTTATGAGGCTAATGAATCATGTAATGAAGCCTTATATTGGGAAGTTTGTGGTGGTTTACTTTGATGATGTGTTGGTATATAGTAAGTCTATTGATGATCATGTAGTGCATTTGAGATGTGTGTTTGATATACTCCGAACGGAGAAGTTGTATGCCAACATGGAGAAGTGTTCTTTTGGTGTTGATAAAGGTTTATTCTTGGGATTTGTTGTGAGCTCGAAGGGCGTGGAAGTGGACGACTCCAAGATAGACTCTATACGAAGTTGGCCGACCCCTAAAACTATTGGAGAAA
>CM061554.1:105063457-105111699 GCA_030864225.1 Capsicum baccatum var. pendulum | reverse complement strand
TCACAAGCCGATTCCCAAGTTAAGTAGGCCTCGGGGTCACTTTCACCCTTAAAGATAGGTAGGCTCAACTTGATGGTGTTGATGCCTACGTCTCTCTCTTGGTGTCGGTTTCCCCTATCTCCATACCCCTGGTATCTCCTAGGTTCTCCCCGACCCCCCCTTAACTCCTCCTCCCTCATATAAGCATCCTCAAAGGCTCCCTCTCCATCATACTCCTCCCTACCGTACCCTTCAAAATGGGCTAGTCGGCCTTGGCCATTTTGATTCGGAGGATTTGGAATTTGCGGTCTTTGGTTTAATGGAGCTTGGAATGGAGGGTTCGGATTTAGTGGAGGTACTTGGCGCCCAAATCCCTCTTGCGGAATTGGAGGAGCTTGGAAATGTAGTGGTCTAGTGGAGTCTCGGTTTGGAGGAAAATTGGTAGATTGGTTTGCGGTATTTAGTGGAGCTTGGGGTGCATTTAGCATTTGGTGGATCATTTCGGGGGTGATGGTTGCGGAGGAGGTCCTATCATGACCATTGGTAGATACGTGTAGAGGAGTAGATGGACGAGAGTTCCTTTGACTCTCCACTTGATCCAATCTCCCGCTAATAGTCGATACTTCCCCCCTTATTGCTGCCAAGTCCCCTCTCACGGCCCCAAATTCCGAATTCATCCTTTCAAGTGTCCGAGTAACGGCCTCAAGAGTGGCCCTCATTGAGTCAAGGGCATTAGTATCCGCATTATGAGACGTTGTTCCTTCCATTGTCAAGGTATTAGCCGCTTTAGTTCACCACAAGTTCGTGTTCCACAAGTGTTGTATAATTGGCTAGTAACCGTGAGATGTTCAAGGTATGAGTGAGCTCTTGTCCGGAATGGATTCTTGTTTGAAGACTCAAAGAATTCTTGCCGGACTAGAGTCAAAATTCAGCAATTCGTTCAAACGAATAAAAGCACACAAATAATCGTTGACACGAATAAACGGCTCAAGGAACTAGTTGACAACCTAGTGGGAAAATACTAGTTTGTTAATTAGTTCTAAGACCAAGTAAGGGAAACCAAGAATCAACAATTAGCAACCAAAGAATATCCTAAGTTGAGCTTATAGTGACGTGGTAGCATGCAAAGGTTCCACACGTTCTTCTTCTCTCGGATTTTTTTTTCTTTTCTTTCTCTCTTTTTTTTTTTGTTCGGTTTTGTGTTAAGGTTCACACAACTTGTAAAAATTTGAAAAGTGTTTTGGTGGGAAAAACTAAAATCTTGAAGTCTTCACTCTTTTTTCAAACTCAAGAAAGTGGGTTTGGTTGACAAATTCCACAAAACAAGGCTCCTTGATTTGGGGGAAGTGATTGACAAGACTACAAAGGGATGGGTGCAAGTCTTTCACAACAACTTTATAACTTTACCACTTGAGCACACAACAAGATGAACACTTCAACAAGATGAACAAGATGACAAGTTCAAAAGATGAACATTTCAACAAACTTCAACAATTTCTTTAGCACATAAACACAACCACCGATTTTTTTTTCTTTTGGCTCTTAACAACATGCAACCTTTGGCCATTTCAAGTCACCACACAATGTCCAAATTTTCAAGCTCAACTTTCGGATCTAGACACCTTGGTGTTGGTGAGAAAGAAACCAACACTAGAAACTCACTAAACAAGCAAAATAACACCTATATCTAAGCATACCACATCATTCTCGGTTTTCAACTTTTAGTGGACAGATTTCAGAATTTTTTTTTTTTTGTAGTTTGTTTAATCCGTGAACTAGCCCAAGATGGTTATGTTGGAACACAACCGGTCTTGCTTTGATACCAAATGATACAAGATCAAACCAACAACACCAAGAGCTTCGGATTTCAGTCCAACAACACAAGAACAACAAGTTTTAAGTTTTGGTTTTTCAGCTTACAACAAGAACTAGTTTCGGTTTTCAATCCACAATCCGAGAACAACAAGAGATACAACAATGCTAGTGAATCGAAACGAGCCCCACACGGCTTCACTAGACTTTCAAGATAAACAAAAGCAACACAACAACAACAAGATAAAGAAAGATAGATAACTTGACATATAACATTCAAGAAACTAAGAACCCTAACATCAAGAGAGGACCCTAAGTCTAATGAATATAAACACCAAGTTCTTACAAGGACCAAGAGGCACTCAACAACCTCAAAACCCTTGTTTCTAGCCAAAGAGACAACACAAGTATCCCTCTACTTGTGAGATAGTAATGGCGGCTTCAATGAGAGAGAAGAGAGGAGATATTTTGGTGTTTTTAGGTTACAACTTTCAGATTTCAAAAACTAAGGGATATCTCACTATCATGTTCTATTTATACTACAACAAAAGGAGCAAAATGACCCATCCGCCCTTGCTTTCTTGTGCCAACCTTGGAGAGTATTTTATTACACTTTAGGACCTCTCTTCACACATAAAAACGTTTAGGTCCTTGGTTGGTTCGATCACCAACTCACACACGGCCATTTGCATGAACAAAGCTTGGAGTGCTTGTAATTCCCGAGCTTGGCTTCGTGTGAAAGGCCGTGTACCTGTGGAGGTTGCCCTAACCGTATCAAGATCCCACCTCAAAAAGCTTCAAACAAGGCACAACAATGGTGGATCTAGCTCAAAAACAACCAAATCATGTTCTAAATGTAGATATAGACTCCCTAGGTGCTAGGGAACAAGAATCTAACACTTGAAACCAAAAAAACAATACAAAAACATGTAGATCTAAGATTTTAAAATCTTCCCAAACACAAAAACGGGTTTACAATTTTTTTTGTGACATTTTCAATTTTCTCCAATCTTTTTTGTTGAGATTTTCTTAGATCCAAGACTTAGGGTTGTAGGAACAACCCTAAAACATGGCTTTGATACCACATGATACAAGAGAAGACTAGGAATTCATAAAATGGTCACACAAGATGCAAAAATCAGCAAGCAAAAACAACACAAAAGAAGGGGATGAAGAAGAAGATTGCATAAACGTAAAGATATATAGAAAGACCCTTACTTCTACCAAGTGATTAACAAAAGATGGTGTATCAAACCATCATTCACACATCACCAATATAAGATCAAACCTTCCTCTTAGGTGGACCAAGGGAATTCACACTCCTCAAAATCCACCTTTCTTGCCAATTTGTCAACACAAGTGAAATCCATCAATTGTGCTAACCCTAATTCAGTTTCTCTCTCTTAAGGAGAAGGAGAATACTACAAGATAACACTAATATTATAATCTAAAAATTCACTCAATTTATTATGTCAAAACTTTGGAAAAATAAGAGCTAAGGTGCCTATTTATACTTATTATTACAAACAAGGACAAAAATACCCTTAATGAAGGGTGCTCCTTTGGAGTATAAAAAAAGAGTCTTAAAAAACAACAATAGACCTAAAATGGGGCACCTCTTGAGTGTCAAATCATAGTGGGCAAAGTCCATTTTGTCCTTCAAGTGAGGCGCCTCTAGAGTGTAATGGTTCCCTTCTCCTCCTTCCACTTGACAAGGCTTTAAAATGCTCCAAACACTTGCCAATTCCAAAGTTTGAACCTTTGACAATGCCTTGTACAATTTTGTGCACCTCATGCTTTTATCATTATTAAGAAAATCTCAACAAAAAAGAGTCTAGAGTCAAAAAAATAAAAAAAAGGGTGTTTCACGTTCTTGTGTTTGGACAACATTTTAGAAGTTAGATCTACAAGTTTTTGTGTTGTTTTGTTGTTTTCAAGTGCTATATCCTTGATCCCTAGCACCTAAGGAGCTAGATCCACCTTGGTTATGGCGTTTTGAAGCTTCAAGAAGCTAGATCTGTGTGGTTTTTGTGTTGTGGATGTTGGTTGGTTGTGATTTATTGTTATTTGAGCTCACCTTGGCCTAAGGAACCTAGATCTACAAAAAAAAATCAGATTTGGAGTTCATTTGGTTAGGGTTCAAACTTTTGTCAACTCTTAAATATTCATCTTGTTCTTCCATGTTCATCAAGTCTTGCTAAGGAAGAATATTCAAAGAGTGTGTTTGATCCAAAAAAGGAGAAGAAAGAGAGTGTACTTGGTATTTGTGAAAAAATATTCCTTGGCATATTCATTGTCATCCAAAGAAAGAAGAGACAAAGGAATAATCAAAGTACAAAATCAAGTACATTCCAAGTACAAAGGGGGGGACCATTTGTTTTTGAATTCATTTGAAGCTCCAAAAAGGCTTTCAAACCTTCATTTTTCCCTCACAAATGAAATTCTTCTTCACCAAAGAGGTTCTAGGCCGAGACTTGAGAATTAGGGTTGAAAAATTTGAAAACTCAACATCCAATCACAAGTTGCCACATCATCACTAGCTAGTCAGCCAAATTGAGTTCCTAGGTAGATTTCATAGTTTCTAATTTTTTATTCTAGCTTCTTCTAAGTTAATTCTATCACTAATTAGCAAACTAGTAAGTACCTGCTAGGTTGGTAATTAGTTTAGAGTTCATTTATTTCATATCTCCCCTTTTTTGTGTGCTTTTCTCATTTTCAAGTCATAGTATTTTGTTGGTTCAAGTTCATGCATCACTTATTTTAAGTTGTTTCAAACAAAGATCAATTCCGAGTCAAAGCTTCTCACCTCTCAAGTAACTTTCCAAGTATTTTTGATTCTCCAACGCTTGTGAAGCTAAGTGTGAGGTAAGATTGAGAGTGAGTGAAGTAAGGCTTTCGAACTAACGTGTTTGCTCATTTTGTAGGTTGTTTGCTTGCCATTTTTGCACTTTTTAGGTACATTTTCCATGGAATCCGAAGGTAACTACTTCCCAACCATTGGGAAATGATCTATTGGAATCGTGATAGCTCAAATTGATGCCTTGGGTCGAGACTTTGCTCAAAGAATGGAAGATAGTCATGATGCCTTGAGAAGAGACATGAAGAGTGATATTACTATGCGGACTGAAATTTCCGCTTTTAGTGGAAGACTTGATCGTGCTGAAAGTAGGAGGAACTCACGACCTTCTACTCCTATTCCCACCATGCATCCTCTAGTGCCCAAGCCAATAACTCTTCCATGACTATAACCCCCGAAACCCTCCACCAAATGCTTAATTCTCCAAGAGCTCCACAAAACCAGCCACTAAACCCACCCCAAACCTCTTCTAACCAAACTCTACAAAGACCACTACATTCCCAAATGAACCAAGTCCAACAAGAGGGACTTGGAACTCAAACTCCACCATCAAATCCGAACCAAATACCTCCACAAGTTCAAACCCTTCAACAAGTTCAAACCCCTCAAAACCAAATATCCTACACTTCACCAAATCTAGAGCCACCAACCCAAATCCATCTTCAACCAAACTCTCCAAACCACACTAAACTGAATTCCCTTCATCCAAGTAGAAGAAAAGGAGAAAAGGGAATCCAAAGAGAATGAGACCAAGCCTCAAGATAGAGAGAAAATAGATGGTGAAGTGAAAGAAAAATATAAAGAAAGTAGGGAAAAGAAAAGGGAAGTCGTGGGTAGTGAAGTTAGGGTGGAAGCAAAATGCTTGATTGTGGATCTTGTCCACAAAGAACCTTTGTTACTCACTAACTCAAGTGCTAGCATTTTTCCAAGCATTGATTCTTATTACTTGCAGGTACAAAAAGTTATATTTCCAAGGGAGAATTCAAAAAACTCCATCCCAAACATGTGGGAGTTCCAAAGGCACCAATGGCCGAAAGCTTCAAACTAGTGGACTGCCCAAGTCTAACCCGAGGTAACTTCACTACTTCCTACATTTCCTTGAACTTAAAATGTTGTGATTTAGTGTCTTGTAAAGTGGTGATGGGTTTACAAATGCATTCTTCTTTACTTGGTAGCTCTTTAGTTGTGAACAAAACTCCTTCCATACACTTCTTTGAGCTTGAAATATTGTGATGTACCCTCTAGTGTGTTTGGTTCGAGTGTTTTTGACATAGAGGTGCATGCTTCTTCTCTTAATATCTTCCTTAATTTGTACCATGATCAACTTGCTCTTAAAACTAGTTCACTACATGAACATGAGAAGGGTGTGATTAAAAACGTTTAAGTTAGTGTTGATGCTAGTAATGATGGTCTTGATATTGAACATGGTACTTTGAACTTGTGTGATAAAATCCCTTATAAATATCTTGTTCATTGCGGCCTTGTGTTTGTCCAAGTGGTGGGTAATGCCTTGAATTATCGTGGGCTTGGTAACCTAGTGAAAGGAGTGTGCCATCTCGGCTTAAGTCCTTATAAGGGAATCCCATTTGACCCCGGAATACTCTTGAGATGTGAAGGTTATAATTGTTGGTCATGCTTTCTTATCTTTGATATTAATGCTATTCATGTCAAATACTAAGGATATGTGGGTATATGTCAAGTGTGAGCAACCATGGGTTGATGATATGAGTGTGTTACTAATACTAACCCTCCTACCAAGAGGATTATGTGTTTGTTTTGCTCTCTCTTTAGTTTTTGCAAGATCTGAATTTGAGGACAAATTCCTTCAAGATGGACAGGATGATACAATCACAAGGAGCATCAAAAGTACAAAGAATTATCTAAGGGGTCAAGGCTTCGGAATTAGCAAGCAATTGAAGACTTTTCGGAGTATTTTGAAGCCTTGGTCAAGAGAATGAAGGAGGGAAACTTATGCACTCAATAGGTGCCTCAAGTGAAGGTTAATGAAGACATTTTTCACTCCAAGGAAAAACTCAAGAGGCGCCCAATTCCCTTAGCTCATTAAGGGTAGTTTTGTCATTTGGCATGTAATAGTATAAATAGGCCATTTTGCTTCTGTTTTCATTAGACTTTTGATGATATTGAACTTACTCCTATATTGTAGTTTTTAGTCTTGTAGTGAGAGGTAGAATCCAAAATAGGTCCTTTGACATTTGAAGTTAGGGTTTCGCTTGTCTTGGATAATTTGGCAAGAAAGGTGTGCTTGAGAAAGAGTGTTTCCTTTGGGTTACCTAAGAGGGTGATTTACACTTACATGGTGATGATTGTTTAAAGGTTTGATATACGTTCCAGTGCTATTCTGATACGGTTATGGCTACCCCCACAAGTACACGACCTTTCACACGAAGCCAAGCGCGGGAGTTACAAACACTCCAAGCCTTGTTCATGCAAATGGCCGTGTGTGAGTTGTTGGCCGAACCAACTAAGGGTCTCAACGTCCTTAGGTGTGAGGAGGGGCCTAAAGTGTAATAAATTACTTCTCCAAGGAGGCCACAACAAAGCAAGGGTGGATGGGTCTTTTCACTCATTTTGTTGTAGTATAAATAGAAGGTGATAGTGAGATACCCATTAGTTAATTTTGAAATCAGAAATTGTAACCTAAAACTCCAAAATATCTTCTCTCTTCCACTCAAAGGAAGCCGTCCCTAGATCTCATTAATTTTGAAATCAGAAATTGTAACCTAAAACTCCAAAATATCTTCTCTCTTCCACTCAAAGGAAGCCGTCCCTAGATCTCACAAGTAGAGGTATACTTGTGTTGTCTCCTTGGCTAGAAACAAAGGTTTTGAGGTTGTTTGAGTGCCTCTTGGTCTTTGTAAGAACTTGGTGTTAATATTCATTAGGCTTAGGGTCCTCTCTTGATGTTAGGGTTCTTAGTTTCTTGAATATTGTATGTCAAGTTATCTATCTTTCATTATCTTATTGTTGTTGTGTTGCTTTTGATATCTTGAAAGTCTAGTGAAGCCGTGTGGGGCTTGTTTCGATTCACTAGCATTGTTGTGTTTCTTGTTGTTCTCGGATTGTGCCTTAAAACCGAAAATTATCTCTTGTGTTGTAATCTGAAAACCGAGACTTAAAACTTGTTCTTGAGGTTGTGGACTGAAATCCGAAACTCTTGTTGTTGTTGTTGGATCTTGCATCATTTGGTATCAAAGCAAGACCGGTTGTGTTCTCACATAACCCATCTTGGGCTTGTAGTTCTCGGCTTAAACCAAACTACACCAAAAAAAAAAAAAAATAAAAAAATCTGAAATTTCTGTCCACTAAAGTTGAAACCGAAAAGGGTGTTGTATACTTAGATCTAGGTGTCATTTTGCTTGTTTAGTGAGTTTCTAGTGTTGGTTTCTTTCTCACCAACACTAAGGTGTCTAGATCCAAGGTTGAGCTTGAAAAGTTGCATGTTGTAAGGTGGCCGAAAGTTAAATGTGTTGATAACCAAAGACAAATCGGTGGTTGTGTGTTGTGTGCTAAGAAGATTGTGGAAGTGTTCATCTCTTGAACTTGTGCATATTGTTCATCTTGTTGAGTGTTCATCTTGTTGTGTGCTCAAGTGGTAAACTTATAAAGTTGATTGTGAAAGACTTGCACCCATCACTTTGTAGCCTTGTCAATCACTTCCCCTAAATCAAGGAACCTTGTTTTGTGGAAATTGTCAACCAACACACTTTCTTGATTTTGAAAAAGGAGTTCAAGACTTCAAATTTTAGTTCTTTCCCACCAAAACACTTTTCAATTTCTCACAAGTTGTGTGAATAGTAAATCAAGACAAAAAAAAAAGAAAAAAAATATATATACATCTAAACCCGAAGAGAAAAGAACGTGTGGGGGTCATTGCATGCTACCATGTCACTATAAGCTCAACTTAGGATATTCCTTGGTTGCTAATTGTTGATTCTTGGTTTCCCTTATTTGGACTTAGAACTAATTAACAAACTAGTAATTTCCACTAGGTTGTCAACTAGTTCCTTGAGCCGTCTATTCGTGTCAACGATTATTTGTGTGCTTTTATTCGTTTGAATGAGTTGCTGATTTTGGTTCTAGTCCGGCAAGAATTCTTTGAGTCTTCAAACAAGAATCCATTCCGGCTAAGAGCTTACTCAAACCTTGTAAATCTCACGGTTACTAGCCAATTATACAACACTTGAGAGACCCGAACTTGTGGTGACTAAGCGGCTAATACCTTGACGATGGAAGGAACAACATCTCATAATCCGGATACTAATGCACTTGATTCAATGAGGGCCACTCTTGAGGCCGTTACTCGGACACTTGAAAGAATGAACTCGGAATTTGGGGTCGTGAGAGGGGATTTGGCAGCAATAAGGGGGGAAGTCTCGACTATTAGTGGGAGACTAGATCAAGTGGAGAGTCAAAGGAACTCTCGACCATTGACTCCTCTACATGTCTCTACCAATGGCCATGATCGGACCTCCTCCGCAACCATCACTCCCGAAATGGTCCACCAAATGTTAAATGCACCTCAAGCTCCACTAAATACCGCCAACCAATCTACCAATTTCCCTCCAACCCGAGACTCCACTAGACCATTACATTTCCAAACTCCTCCAATTCCACAAGAGGGATTTGGGCGCCAAGCACCACCACTAAATCCGAACCCTCCCTTCCAAGCTCCACTAAACCAAAGACCACAAATTCCAATTCCTACGAACCAAAATGGCCAAGGCCGACCAGCCCACTTTGACGGATACGGTAGAGAGGAGTATGATGGAGAGGGGGCCTATGATGATGCTTATATGAGGGAGGAGGAGTTAAGAGGGGGTCGGGGAGAACCTAGGAGATACCGGGGGTATGGAGAGAGGGGAAACCGACACCAAGAGAGAGACGTCGGCATCAACACCATCAAGTTGAGCCTACCTATCTTTAAGGGTGAAAGTGACCCCGAGGCTTACTTAACTTGGGAATCGGCTTGTGACAAAGTTTTCCAAGTTAATGACATCTCGGAAGAAAAGAAGAGTTGCTATGCTATAGCTCACCTCGAGGGCTATGCTAACACTTTGATACGGGACAAAATGGCCATCTTATCTTTCGGTGACATCTTTGGAGGCCAACACATAGAGGCGTAAGAATTGGTCACCTCGTTGATACAAGAACATGCATGGAGGACCCGTTTTGAGCGTAATTCAAAGCCATCTCGCGTATGGAAGATTGCTTGGAGCATTTAGAAGTGAGGACTCACGGTTTTGGGCCTTAACTAAGGGCATTTTTTTTTGATACGGGACTACAAGCCATGTTCGTGCAAATGGGCGCGTGTGAAGTGGTACTCGATTCGCCAAAGAGCTGCAACGTTTTAAGTGCAAAAATAAGCCTTGAAGTGTAATAAAATTACACTCCAAGGGCGCCTAACAACTGAAGGGTAGGAGGGTCATTTGACCACCATTTTGTGTAGTATAAATAGAGGCCATTAGGGCATTTTTTCAGCATTACTTTGATATTGATATTTCACAAACAAAAGACTTGTAACATCTCTCTTGTTCTTGAGAGTGGAAACCGAAACTGTCCAAGCAAAGTGTGGAATCACTTGTGTTGGATCTTTGGCTAGAAACGTAGGTTTTGAGGTTGTAAGGTACCTCTTGGCCCTCGTAAGAACTTGGTGTTTCCATCAATAGATTTAGGGGTCCTATCTTGAGGTTAGGGTTCTTAGATTATTGAGTGGTTTATGTCAAGTTAACTATCTTTATTTTCTTGTTGTTGTTGTTCATCTTGTTGTCTTAAAAGTCTAGTGAAGCCGGGTGTGGCTCTTTCGATTCACTAGCATTTGTATCATCTTGTTGTTCTTGTTATTGTTGCTGAAAAACTGAAAACAGAAAACTAAAAACAGCTTGTTGTTCTCTCGGGTTGTGCTTGAAACCGAAACTGAAACTTGTTATTTTTGTGTTGTCAAGCTGAAATCCGAGACTCCTTTGTTATTCTTGTTGTTGTCTTCTTGTGTTGCTGAAAAATAGAAAACTAACACAAAAACAGTTTGTTCTTCTCGGTTGTTGCTGAAACTGAAAACAGAAAACAAAAAAACTGGTTGTTGTTAAAAGCTGAGAAACTGAAAATCCGAGATCTTGTTGTTGTGGTTTTGATCTTGTATCATTTGGTATCAAAGCAAGACCGGTTGTGTTCCAACATAACCCATCTTGGGCTAGTAGTTCTCGGCTTGAACAAAACTACACCAAGAAAACTTTCTGAAAAATCTGTCCCTTAAAAGTTGAATCCGAGAATGATGTTATAAGTTTAGATCTAGATGTTATTTTGCTTGTTTAGTGAGTTTCTAGTGTTGGTTTCTTTCTCACCAACACTAAGGTGTCTAGATCCAAGGTTGAGCTTGAAATGTTGATTGTTGTGTAGTGACTAAAGTGGCCGAAAGCTGAATGTTGTTGATGACCAAAAGAAAAAAATCGGTGGTTGTGTTTATATGCTAAAGAAGTTGAAGAAGTTGTTGAAGTGTTCATCTTGAACTTGTCATCTTGTTCATCTTGTTGAAATATTCATCTTGTTGTGTGCTCAAGTGATAAGATTATAAAGTTGATTGTGAAAGACTTGCCCCATCACTTGGTAGACTTGTCAATCACTTCCCTTAAATCAAGGAACCTTGTTTTGTGGAAATTGTCAACCAAACCCACTTTCTTGAGATTGAACCAAAAGTCAAGACTTCAAATTTTTAAGCTTTTCCCACCAAAACACTTTTCAATTTCTTACAAGTTGTGTGAATATTAATTCAAGACAAAAAAAAAAAAATATATATATATATATATATACCTAAACCCGAAGAGAAAAACGTGTGGGCCATTGCTTGATGCCACGTCACTAAAGCTCAACTTAGGATATATTCTTTGTTGCTAATTGTTGATTCTTGGTTTCCCTTATTTGGACTTAGAACTAATTAACAAACTAGTATTTTTCCACTAGGTTGTCAACTAGTTCCTTGAGCCGTCTATTCGTGTCAACGATTATTTGTGTGCTTTTGTTCGTTTGAATGAGTTGCTGATTTTTGACTCTAGTCCGGCAAGTATTCTTTGAGTCTTCAAACAAGAATCCATTCCGGACAAGAGCTTACTCCTACCTTAACATCTCACGGTTACTAGCCGATTATACAACACTTGTGAAACACGAACTTGTGGTGAACTAAAGCGGCTAATACCTTGACAATGGAAGGAGCGTTACTACTAATATTGTTTGTTTATTTTTGTAGGTCTAGAGGGTGATATAAGAGGAAAATGACTTTGATAGCCGGGGATTATTGTGACTACAATATGGGAGGCTATGATTGTAGTGAGGGTTCTTATGGCTACGAAGTTGAGGAAGATTGCGGAGGCTATGAAAATGGCCATGGTCAAAACGTAGGCAGATTTGAAAATTACTGTTTTGAGGGAGAAAATGAGGTGAATGAAGTGCCTAGTGCTTATGGTGACTTTGGAGATGATGTAGTACCTCGTGAGGGATCTTATGACGAAGTTGGGACATGTGAGGAGTCTTGCACTCCCCACTCCGAACCTAGACTTGGTGTTAGGTATAACCCTTTTATTCGCAACTCTTATGAGAGCTATGATGAGAGTACACGTGAGGAGTGTGAAGATTCATATTCTCCACCTTGTAGTACTTCTTATCAAGGTCGGTATGGTGTGAATGGTTATACTAGCTATAGTGTAGGTCGTCCAATGGGAAGAAGAGGATCTACATCTCCAAAATCGAGGGGTACTCATGTACCTTACAATGTTGGTCCGAGAAGGAGTGTACACTCCGGAAAGGTGACCATTTGTGGGATACCGGGCTGCCTCATTGTGTTAAATGATAGGTACTATAAAAACTACATTGTTCCATCCATGGTTGATTACTTGGGGTTATTTTGTGAGCCTTTACTTGTTCCATACTTCTTGGACAGATTTAAGGTTACCGAGAGGGTAAAGGTTGTCTTCTCCCAATTTAATTACCATGAGGAGGTGTGGTGTGATGTTTTTCCCATAACCTATGGTCATGTGAGTTTAGGCGCCGATTGGTTTGCACAACATAAAGTTCCAAATATGCAAAATTGGCCTAATGTTGTAAGAGACCGATGGGGAAATTACCTCGAGACGCACATTCTGCCCGGGCCGCAAAAGGAAGTTCCTACCTACTCCAATCCGAATTATTATGAGAGACAAAAGATTGAGAGGAGTAAGGGAGTGAAAGGTGGTAATCCGAGAGTGGAAAAAGGAGAGGTTGTGAGGAGCCAAGTAAGGGGATTACCACCAAACCATGCTAACATTGTTTGTCCTTCTATTTCTAAGGACATTTGTGTAGGTAGCAACATGGAAAGCGAAGAAGAACAATGCCGAAGGGAAGTTGCTGTCCAAACTTTTGGAGGACCTTCACACCATGACAAAGAAGAATCTACTCAAGGACTTCAAGGTAAAATGGCAAACTCTTACACTTTTGTACATGTGAATGATAATTGTGTGGCTAGTAGCCCATTGAGTGTGAGTTGTAGCTTGCCTATATGTGAGTGTATTATTTCTTTGCCACTTGATGATGATGTACATGTTGTGAGTGTGGATACACTAGTTGATCCTATTGATGACCGGATAGACTCTTCTTGTAAGATCGATCCATGTCCACCTAGTGTTGAAACCATTATGTTGAACGAAAATACATTATCTTCTGAAATTTGTGTTGATCAACTTATGCGTGAAAGTTATCCACCACTTGAGGATGTGTTTGATGTAATTAACGAACCTCAAGTGAATGATGATGTGGAAAATGTTGATCAAAGTGAGCATGAACCCGAGAGCTCTTCTTGGGGTAATATTGTGTTTGAAACATCCTCGAAACTTGATAGTGATCATTTAGAGGGTGAGGAACTTGCTTGTTCCAAATCTGTCCGTGAGGTAGATCACACTCTTTTTAGGTACAATGTCTTGTTTGAAGATGATTTAAACACCCCTACTGAACCTAGTGGTGAAAATGATGGTATAGCTTGCCTTGGGAGCTATAGCCTATATGCTAACCCACTATGGTGTGACAATATTCCTCCTAAAGAAGGAAATCTCTTTTTGGAAGATGAGGGTCCTCTTAAGGGTAAGGAATGTGTAGTTGCGGAAGCTACTTCTTCTTCTACTTTGTGTGACTTCATTGTTGAGAGTACTCATGGTGATTATTGGGAAACTAGTAGTGAGTACACACATGAGAGCACCTTAGTAGAAGTCGATTTGAGTGATACTTTTCTATACTCTCTATTTGCTTTGGATCATATGTATGTTATTGTAGAGAGTATGTCATTTAGTTTGGGTGTAGACCACGGGAAAGGGAAGTGTTGTCGAGACCCGTGTCTATGGCCACTTTTCCCATTTGAACCCGGTGCCAAATCTAGAAATGGTGATGTTGGTGCACCAAACTGGTTGCTTGGTCCACATGACAAGCAAGGTGTCACTCTTAATGTATCCAATAACCAAATCCTTTGTACACCTTTTGTTGAGCTTTTAATATTCCTTGCAAAGGATTCGTGGCTATATTGCAAATATGTGCAACCTTGGTATGTTGAGATAATTTGTTATGCTAACCCTAACCCTCATGCCATGAGGAGTTTGTATTTGTTTGTCCTCTCTTCGGTTTTGCAAGGTTTGGATTCGAGGTCGAATCCTTTTCAAGAAGGGGAGGATGATACGGGACAAAATGGCCATCTTATCTTTCGGTGACATCTTTGGAGGCCAACACATAGAGGCGTAAGAATTGGTCACCTCGTTGATACAAGAACATGCATGGAGGACCCGTTTTGAGCGTAATTCAAAGCCATCTCGCGTATGGAAGATTGCTTGGAGCATTTAGAAGTGAGGACTCACGGTTTTGGGCCTTAACTAAGGGCATTTTTTTTTGATACGGGACTACAAGCCATGTTCGTGCAAATGGGCGCGTGTGAAGTGGTACTCGATTCGCCAAAGAGCTGCAACGTTTTAAGTGCAAAAATAAGCCTTGAAGTGTAATAAAATTACACTCCAAGGGCGCCTAACAACTGAAGGGTAGGAGGGTCATTTGACCACCATTTTGTGTAGTATAAATAGAGGCCATTAGGGCATTTTTTCAGCATTACTTTGATATTGATATTTCACAAACAAAAGACTTGTAACATCTCTCTTGTTCTTGAGAGTGGAAACCGAAACTGTCCAAGCAAAGTGTGGAATCACTTGTGTTGGATCTTTGGCTAGAAACGTAGGTTTTGAGGTTGTAAGGTACCTCTTGGCCCTCGTAAGAACTTGGTGTTTCCATCAATAGATTTAGGGGTCCTATCTTGAGGTTAGGGTTCTTAGATTATTGAGTGGTTTATGTCAAGTTAACTATCTTTATTTTCTTGTTGTTGTTGTTCATCTTGTTGTCTTAAAAGTCTAGTGAAGCCGGGTGTGGCTCTTTCGATTCACTAGCATTTGTATCATCTTGTTGTTCTTGTTATTGTTGCTGAAAAACTGAAAACAGAAAACTAAAAACAGCTTGTTGTTCTCTCGGGTTGTGCTTGAAACCGAAACTGAAACTTGTTATTTTTGTGTTGTCAAGCTGAAATCCGAGACTCCTTTGTTATTCTTGTTGTTGTCTTCTTGTGTTGCTGAAAAATAGAAAACTAACACAAAAACAGTTTGTTCTTCTCGGTTGTTGCTGAAACTGAAAACAGAAAACAAAAAAACTGGTTGTTGTTAAAAGCTGAGAAACTGAAAATCCGAGATCTTGTTGTTGTGGTTTTGATCTTGTATCATTTGGTATCAAAGCAAGACCGGTTGTGTTCCAACATAACCCATCTTGGGCTAGTAGTTCTCGGCTTGAACAAAACTACACCAAGAAAACTTTCTAAAAAATCTGTCCCTTAAAAGTTGAATCCGAGAATGATGTTATAAGTTTAGATCTAGATGTTATTTTGCTTGTTTAGTGAGTTTCTAGTGTTGGTTTCTTTCTCACCAACACTAAGGTGTCTAGATCCAAGGTTGAGCTTGAAATGTTGATTGTTGTGTAGTGACTAAAGTGGCCGAAAGCTGAATGTTGTTGATGACCAAAAGAAAAAAATCGGTGGTTGTGTTTATATGCTAAAGAAGTTGAAGAAGTTGTTGAAGTGTTCATCTTGAACTTGTCATCTTGTTCATCTTGTTGAAATATTCATCTTGTTGTGTGCTCAAGTGATAAGATTATAAAGTTGATTGTGAAAGACTTGCCCCATCACTTGGTAGACTTGTCAATCACTTCCCTTAAATCAAGGAACCTTGTTTTGTGGAAATTGTCAACCAAACCCACTTTCTTGAGATTGAACCAAAAGTCAAGACTTCAAATTTTTAAGCTTTTCCCACCAAAACACTTTTCAATTTCTTACAAGTTGTGTGAATATTAATTCAAGACAAAAAAAAAAAAAAATATATATATATATATACCTAAACCCGAAGAGAAAAACGTGTGGGCCATTGCTTGATGCCACGTCACTAAAGCTCAACTTAGGATATATTCTTTGTTGCTAATTGTTGATTCTTGGTTTCCCTTATTTGGACTTAGAACTAATTAACAAACTAGTATTTTTCCACTAGGTTGTCAACTAGTTCCTTGAGCCGTCTATTCGTGTCAACGATTATTTGTGTGCTTTTGTTCGTTTGAATGAGTTGCTGATTTTTGACTCTAGTCCGGCAAGTATTCTTTGAGTCTTCAAACAAGAATCCATTCCGGACAAGAGCTTACTCCTACCTTAACATCTCACGGTTACTAGCCGATTATACAACACTTGTGAAACACGAACTTGTGGTGAACTAAAGCGGCTAATACCTTGACAATGGAAGGAGCGTTACTACTAATATTGTTTGTTTATTTTTGTAGGTCTAGAGGGTGATATAAGAGGAAAATGACTTTGATAGCCGGGGATTATTGTGACTACAATATGGGAGGCTATGATTGTAGTGAGGGTTCTTATGGCTACGAAGTTGAGGAAGATTGCGGAGGCTATGAAAATGGCCATGGTCAAAACGTAGGCAGATTTGAAAATTACTGTTTTGAGGGAGAAAATGAGGTGAATGAAGTGCCTAGTGCTTATGGTGACTTTGGAGATGATGTAGTACCTCGTGAGGGATCTTATGACGAAGTTGGGACATGTGAGGAGTCTTGCACTCCCCACTCCGAACCTAGACTTGGTGTTAGGTATAACCCTTTTATTCGCAACTCTTATGAGAGCTATGATGAGAGTACACGTGAGGAGTGTGAAGATTCATATTCTCCACCTTGTAGTACTTCTTATCAAGGTCGGTATGGTGTGAATGGTTATACTAGCTATAGTGTAGGTCGTCCAATGGGAAGAAGAGGATCTACATCTCCAAAATCGAGGGGTACTCATGTACCTTACAATGTTGGTCCGAGAAGGAGTGTACACTCCGGAAAGGTGACCATTTGTGGGATACCGGGCTGCCTCATTGTGTTAAATGATAGGTACTATAAAAACTACATTGTTCCATCCATGGTTGATTACTTGGGGTTATTTTGTGAGCCTTTACTTGTTCCATACTTCTTGGACAGATTTAAGGTTACCGAGAGGGTAAAGGTTGTCTTCTCCCAATTTAATTACCATGAGGAGGTGTGGTGTGATGTTTTTCCCATAACCTATGGTCATGTGAGTTTAGGCGCCGATTGGTTTGCACAACATAAAGTTCCAAATATGCAAAATTGGCCTAATGTTGTAAGAGACCGATGGGGAAATTACCTCGAGACGCACATTCTGCCCGGGCCGCAAAAGGAAGTTCCTACCTACTCCAATCCGAATTATTATGAGAGACAAAAGATTGAGAGGAGTAAGGGAGTGAAAGGTGGTAATCCGAGAGTGGAAAAAGGAGAGGTTGTGAGGAGCCAAGTAAGGGGATTACCACCAAACCATGCTAACATTGTTTGTCCTTCTATTTCTAAGGACATTTGTGTAGGTAGCAACATGGAAAGCGAAGAAGAACAATGCCGAAGGGAAGTTGCTGTCCAAACTTTTGGAGGACCTTCACACCATGACAAAGAAGAATCTACTCAAGGACTTCAAGGTAAAATGGCAAACTCTTACACTTTTGTACATGTGAATGATAATTGTGTGGCTAGTAGCCCATTGAGTGTGAGTTGTAGCTTGCCTATATGTGAGTGTATTATTTCTTTGCCACTTGATGATGATGTACATGTTGTGAGTGTGGATACACTAGTTGATCCTATTGATGACCGGATAGACTCTTCTTGTAAGATCGATCCATGTCCACCTAGTGTTGAAACCATTATGTTGAACGAAAATACATTATCTTCTGAAATTTGTGTTGATCAACTTATGCGTGAAAGTTATCCACCACTTGAGGATGTGTTTGATGTAATTAACGAACCTCAAGTGAATGATGATGTGGAAAATGTTGATCAAAGTGAGCATGAACCCGAGAGCTCTTCTTGGGGTAATATTGTGTTTGAAACATCCTCGAAACTTGATAGTGATCATTTAGAGGGTGAGGAACTTGCTTGTTCCAAATCTGTCCGTGAGGTAGATCACACTCTTTTTAGGTACAATGTCTTGTTTGAAGATGATTTAAACACCCCTACTGAACCTAGTGGTGAAAATGATGGTATAGCTTGCCTTGGGAGCTATAGCCTATATGCTAACCCACTATGGTGTGACAATATTCCTCCTAAAGAAGGAAATCTCTTTTTGGAAGATGAGGGTCCTCTTAAGGGTAAGGAATGTGTAGTTGCGGAAGCTACTTCTTCTTCTACTTTGTGTGACTTCATTGTTGAGAGTACTCATGGTGATTATTGGGAAACTAGTAGTGAGTACACACATGAGAGCACCTTAGTAGAAGTCGATTTGAGTGATACTTTTCTATACTCTCTATTTGCTTTGGATCATATGTATGTTATTGTAGAGAGTATGTCATTTAGTTTGGGTGTAGACCACGGGAAAGGGAAGTGTTGTCGAGACCCGTGTCTATGGCCACTTTTCCCATTTGAACCCGGTGCCAAATCTAGAAATGGTGATGTTGGTGCACCAAACTGGTTGCTTGGTCCACATGACAAGCAAGGTGTCACTCTTAATGTATCCAATAACCAAATCCTTTGTACACCTTTTGTTGAGCTTTTAATATTCCTTGCAAAGGATTCGTGGCTATATTGCAAATATGTGCAACCTTGGTATGTTGAGATAATTTGTTATGCTAACCCTAACCCTCATGCCATGAGGAGTTTGTATTTGTTTGTCCTCTCTTCGGTTTTGCAAGGTTTGGATTCGAGGTCGAATCCTTTTCAAGAAGGGGAGGATGATACGGGACAAAATGGCCATCTTATCTTTCGGTGACATCTTTGGAGGCCAACACATAGAGGCGTAAGAATTGGTCACCTCGTTGATACAAGAACATGCATGGAGGACCCGTTTTGAGCGTAATTCAAAGCCATCTCGCGTATGGAAGATTGCTTGGAGCATTTAGAAGTGAGGACTCACGGTTTTGGGCCTTAACTAAGGGCATTTTTTTTTGATACGGGACTACAAGCCATGTTCGTGCAAATGGGCGCGTGTGAAGTGGTACTCGATTCGCCAAAGAGCTGCAACGTTTTAAGTGCAAAAATAAGCCTTGAAGTGTAATAAAATTACACTCCAAGGGCGCCTAACAACTGAAGGGTAGGAGGGTCATTTGACCACCATTTTGTGTAGTATAAATAGAGGCCATTAGGGCATTTTTTCAGCATTACTTTGATATTGATATTTCACAAACAAAAGACTTGTAACATCTCTCTTGTTCTTGAGAGTGGAAACCGAAACTGTCCAAGCAAAGTGTGGAATCACTTGTGTTGGATCTTTGGCTAGAAACGTAGGTTTTGAGGTTGTAAGGTACCTCTTGGCCCTCGTAAGAACTTGGTGTTTCCATCAATAGATTTAGGGGTCCTATCTTGAGGTTAGGGTTCTTAGATTATTGAGTGGTTTATGTCAAGTTAACTATCTTTATTTTCTTGTTGTTGTTGTTCATCTTGTTGTCTTAAAAGTCTAGTGAAGCCGGGTGTGGCTCTTTCGATTCACTAGCATTTGTATCATCTTGTTGTTCTTGTTATTGTTGCTGAAAAACTGAAAACAGAAAACTAAAAACAGCTTGTTGTTCTCTCGGGTTGTGCTTGAAACCGAAACTGAAACTTGTTATTTTTGTGTTGTCAAGCTGAAATCCGAGACTCCTTTGTTATTCTTGTTGTTGTCTTCTTGTGTTGCTGAAAAATAGAAAACTAACACAAAAACAGTTTGTTCTTCTCGGTTGTTGCTGAAACTGAAAACAGAAAACAAAAAAACTGGTTGTTGTTAAAAGCTGAGAAACTGAAAATCCGAGATCTTGTTGTTGTGGTTTTGATCTTGTATCACACTTGGTGGGAGTATGTTAAACGATTTGGTAATGAATTGGTTGATGGGCAGTCGCCACCTTGGTTTCGGTTAAGGTATTTGATGAGGCAACGATACCTTCCCGAGAGATACCGACATGAATTGCTTGCTAGATTATATGGCTTGCGGCAAGGAGGCAAGAGTGTGATGGCCTATTTTGACGAGTTCCAACAACTCATGTTGAAACTTGATCACCGTGGGGAACAAATCAGCCACGACATCATCCGGTTCAAGTGTGGATTGAACAAAGAGATTTCCACTCACTTGACCCTTCATCGGTTTGAAACTATTGATGGTATATTCCAAGCGGCCCTAGAGAATGAGAGGGAACTTAAGGAGAGATCAACCTTCAAGGCAAGGGTCCAAACCCCCTCGGGTTGGACCAAAAACAAGGACCAACCCGGCCCTATGAAGCTGCCCGAACCCAAAACAGCTCCTAAGTTTCCTCCGAAGCCGGAGGCTCACAAGTACCCCAACCCAAAGGGGTTCCAATGTTTTAAATGTCAAGGTTGGGGGCATAAGGCGAATGAATGTCCGAACCGGCGTAATGTGATCTTACGAGAAGGGAAAGTATACTACCTTGGTGAGGAGGTGGTGTCCGAAAAGGGGGAGGTTGAGGCCGAGCCTCAAGATGGAGAGGAAGCCGAACATGAACCGATTGAGGAAGGAGTAGATGATGGTGAGGATGTCTATCCACAAGAAGGGGAATGTGTGGTTCCGAACTTTGTGGTTAGGCGCGTTATGATTAGTAAGGCGGTAGATGACCCGAGCCAAAGGGAAAATCTATTCCATACTAAGTGCCTTGTAAAGGAGAGTGTGTGCACCTTGGTAATTGATAGTGGTAGTTGTACCAATGTTGCGAGCCATGCTATGGTAAATTTTCTGAAGCTACCGACTACACCACACACTAGTCCTTACAAGCTACAATGGTTGAATGATTGTGGAGAATTGAAGGTCACACGGCAATGTGTGATTCGGTTTAAGGTGGGCAACTACCACGATGAAGTACTTTGTGACGTGATTCCAATGCAAGCATGTCACTTGTTGTTAGGTAGACCTTGGCAATATGATAGGTCTACTAAACACGATGGGAGGACCAACCGGTACACGCTTGAGAAGGATGGCCGAAGGGTCACCCTTCACCCTCTTTCACCCTCCCAAGTGAATGCGTGGTATCAAAAGATGAGAGAATTGAAAGGGAAAGGGGGGGAACCCGAGAGGGGAGAAAAAGGAAGGGAGGCCGTAGGTGAGGAGGTAGGGACATCCGAGGCTATCTCAACGCCAAGGGAGAGGGAAAACGTAGTGATGTTGGCTAGGAGAAAGGAACTTTTCGTGGACCATGATGAAAACAAGCCAATGCTACTTTTGGCCCATTGCTTTAATACTAACCCCACTAATCCTTCCATTTCCCCTTTGATTTCTTGTGTGTTGCAGGAGTACGAAGATGTGTTTCCGCAAGAACTTCCGCAAGGATTGCCCCCGCTTCGGGGAATTGAACACCAAATTGATTTGGTGCCGGGTTCACAGCTTCCAAACAAACCGGCCTATAGGAGCAATCCTATGGACACGAAGGAGCTTGAAAGACAAGTGGAGGAGCTACTCAACAAGGGATACATCAAGGAAAGTATGAGTCCATGTGCTGTTCCGGTACTTTTGGTACCAAAGAAGGACGGAACGTGGCGCATGTGTGTCGATTGCCGAGCCATCAACAAAATCACTATAAGGTATCGTCATCCAATCCCTAGGTTAGATGATATGTTAGATGAGCTCCACGGCTCTTGTGTGTTTTCTAAGGTGGACCTTAGGAGCGGCTATCACCAAATACGCATGCAACCCGGTGATGAGTGGAAGACCGCATTCAAGACCAAATTCGGTCTATATGAGTGGCTGGTCATGCCATTCGGCCTTACTAATGCTCCTAGTACTTTTATGAGGCTAATGAATCATGTAATGAAGCCTTATATTGGAAAGTTTGTGGTAGTTTACTTTGATGATGTGTTGGTGTATAGTAAGTCTATTAATGAACATGTAATGCATTTGAGATGTGTGTTTGATGTGCTCCGAAAGGAGAAGCTGTATGCCAACATGGAGAAGTGTTCTTTTGGTGTTGATAAGGTCATATTCTTGGGTTTTGTAGTGAGCTCAAGGGGAGTGGAAGTGGACGATTCCAAGATAGACTCTATACGAAGTTGGCCGACCCCTAAAACTATTGGAGAAATCCGAAGTTTCCACGGGTTGGCAAGCTTTTATAGGAGGTTTGTCAAAGGATTTAGTTCCATAGCAGCCCCCTTGACCGAGGTAATTAGAAAGGACGGACCCTTTAAATGGGGAGAAGAGCAAGCTAGGGCTTTTGAGGCCTTGAAAGCTACGCTCGTCTCGGCGCCTTTATTGCAATTACCCGATTTTGATAAAATGTTTGAGGTAGAGTGTGATGCTAGTAAGGTCGGCATCGGGGCTGTTTTGATGCAAGAAGGTAAGCCCGTTGCCTATTTCAGTGAAAAGCTCAAAGGGGCGACTCTTAATTACTCGACCTATGACTTGGAGTTGTACGCCCTTGTTAGAGCTTTGGGAAATTGGCAACACTATTTGTGGCCTAAGGAGTTTGTGATACGAACGGATCATGAATCGTTGAAACACCTTAAGAGCCAAGATGATGCAAGATCCAACAACAACAACAAAAGTTTCGGATTTCAACCAACAACCACAAGACTACAACTTTTAGTTTTCGATTTTTAGCTTACAACACAAGTGATAGTTTTCGGTTTTAAGTCTCAATCCGAGAACAACAAGAGATGCAACAATGCTAGGGAATCGAAACAAGCCCCACACGGCTTCCCTAGACTTTCAAGTTAAGAAAAGCAACACAACAACAACAAGATAATGGAAGATAAATAACTTGACATACAATATTCAAGAAACTAAGAACCCTAACAACATGAAAGGACCCGAAGCCTAATGAATATTAACACCAAGCTCTTACAAAGACCAAGAGGCACTCAAACTACCTCAAAACCTTTGTTTCTAGCCAAAGAGACAACACAAGGATTCCTCTCCTTGTGAGATCTAGAACCGGCTTCTTGTGGAAGAAGAAGAGAGTGAAATGTTATCTTTAGGTTACAATTTTCAGATTTCAAAATAGACTAAGGGTTATCTCACTATCACCTTCTATTTATACTACAACAAAAATGAGCAAAAAGACCAAGACGCCCTTGCTTTGTTGTGGCCTCCTTGAAGACTTAAATTATTACACTTTAGGCCCCTCCTCACACATAAGGACGTTGAGACCCTTAGTTGGCTCGGCCAACAACTCACACACGGCCATTTGCATGAACAAGGCTTGGAGCGTTTGTAACTCCCGCGCTTGGCTTCGTGTGAAAGGCCGTGTGCATGTAGGGGTAGCCATAACCGTATCACAAGACAAGCTGAATAGGCATCATGCTAAGTGGATTGAGTTCATCGAAACTTTCCCTTATGTAATTCATTACAAAAGGGGAAAAGAAAATGTTGTTGCCGATGCCTTGTCCCGGAAGCATGTGCTTGTTGCTACCTTGTCTTCGAAGTTAATGGGTTTTGAGAGCCTGCGGATGTTGTATCCCGAGGATCCGACCTTTGCTCCTATTTTTAGGGAATGCGAAGAGTGGGGAAGGGACCGTTCGCTTAAGGAAAATAACCATGCCTCCTACTCTCGGTTCGAGGGGTATTTGTTCAAAGGAAGGAGGTTATGTGTTCCTTCTAGTTCTTGGAGGGAATTGTTTGTGAGGGAGGCCCACGACGGGGGCCTCATGGGTCATTTTGGGGTAGACAAGACCCTCGGGATCCTAGAGGAAAACTTCTATTGGCCCAAAATGCGCAAAGATGTCACAAAAATTTGCAATCAATGTGCGGCCTGCCGGAGTGCTAAATCTCGCCTCCGACCTCAAGGATTATACACCCCGCTCCCTACTCCCCTTAGACCTTGGCTGGACATATCAATGGATTTCGTTTTGGGGCTGCCAAGGACTAGAAAGGGCCGAGATAGTATTTTTGTCGTTGTTGATAGGTTCTCTAAAATGGCTCATTTTATTCCATGTGTTAAAACCGAGGACGCTCCTAGTGTAGCTTCATTATTTGTTGAGCATGTTGTAAAGCTTCACGGGGTACCGAGGACCATTGTGAGTGATAGGGACTCCAAGTTCCTAAGCCTCTTTTGGAAGTCCATGTGGGGTAGGCTTGGCACGAAGTTACTTTTCTCCACGTCTTGCCACCCACAAACCGATGGCCAAACGGAGGTAGTAAATAGAACCTTAGGGTCTATGCTACGCTCTATGGTTAGAGGTAAATTGACTTCATGGGAAGAACACCTGCCCTTGGTGGAATTTGCATACAATCGGGTAATACATTCGAGTACGGGAATGACTCCCTTTGAATGTGTTTACGGCCTAAATCCCCTTACCCCTTTAGATCTCACTCCTTTGTCTAGTGATCTTATGACCAGCTTAGATGGAAATAAAAGAGCCGAGGCCATGAAAAAGATGCATGAGGCAGTGCGGATCAAACTTGAAAAGAAGAACCAAGAGGTTGCAAAACGGGCAAACAAAGGGAGAAGGAAGCTAGTGCTTAAACCCGGAGATTGGGTGTGGGTGCATCTTCGAAAGGATCGGTTTCCAGCTCAAAGGAAGTCCAAGTTGCTGCCAAGAGGTGATGGTCCTTTCCAAGTACTTGAGAGGATCAATGACAACGCCTACAAGATTGACCTACCACCGGAATATCAAGTGCACAACACCTTCAACGTCGGAGATCTCTCCCTCGTGGATGCGGTTGAAGATGATCAAGTGCCGAATTTGAGGTCAAATTCCTCTCAAGATGGAGAGGATGATACGGTTATGGCTACCCCCACAAGTACACGGCCTTTCACACAAAGCCAAGCGCGGGAGTTACAAACACTCCAAGCCTTGTTCATGCAAATGGCCGTGTGTGAGTTGTTGGCCGAACCAACTAAGGGTCTCAACGTCCTTAGGTGTGAGGAGGGGCCTAAAGTGTAATAAATTACTTCTCCAAGGAGGCCACAACAAAGCAAGGGCGGATGGGTCTTTTCACTCATTTTGTTGTAGTATAAATAGAAGGTGATAGTGAGATACCCATTAGTTAATTTTGAAATCAGAAATTGTAACCTAAAACTCCAAAATATCTTCTCTCTTCCACTCAAAGGAAGCCGTCCCTAGATCTCACAAGTAGAGGTATACTTGTGTTGTCTCCTTGGCTAGAAACAAAGGTTTTGAGGTTGTTTGAGTGCCTCTTGGTCTTTGTAAGAACTTGGTGTTAATATTCATTAGGCTTAGGGTCCTCTCTTGATGTTAGGGTTCTTAGTTTCTTGAATATTGTATGTCAAGTTATCTATCTTTCATTATCTTGTTGTTGTTGTGTTGCTTTTGATATCTTGAAAGTCTAGTGAAGCCGTGTGGGGCTTGTTTCGATTCACTAGCATTGTTGTGTTTCTTGTTGTTCTCGGATTGTGCCTTAAAACCGAAAATTATCTCTTGTGTTGTAATCTGAAAACCGAGACTTAAAACTTGTTGTTCTTGAGGTTGTGGACTGAAATCCGAAACTCTTGTTGTTGTTGTTGGATCTTGCATCATATTCATTAGTGGAAGTAAGGGTCACTCTACTAAGTAATCTTTACTTTTTATGCATTCTTCTCCTTCATCTCCTTTCTTTGTGTGCTGTTTTTCTTTGATGTGCTTGCTGGAAATTGCATCCTTTGAGTCCATTTCTGTCAGTTCATAGCCCTTAGGCTATCAGAAATGTCTGAAGATAGGTCCTCAAACCATGAGGACTCACCACTGTGGAGATGTAGACAAAGGTACTCGAAAATCACTGACGAGGCTGGGACTGAGCACCTAAACCTACATTATAAGACAATTTAGCACATAGACGTATATGTGGATCGGCACTTGGGAATTACTGAGTATATGGGGGTGTATGCATTTAAATAAACATTATCATTACTCTTTATAAAATCATCCATGCATATATATACTCACATGGCATGAATAAATCTGAAATATAATTCTCATAAATCGTGAATAGTGAAACATGAAGTACAAATCTTGTGAGTCATTATACTTAACTTTAAAATCTCTTCTCTCCTCTTATTCTCAATACTTGAAGGCTTTAGGAACTTTAAACAATACTTTTAATTTCCTACTTTTATCTCTAGAACTCTTTTTGACTTGGGACACTTAAAACTCAGGACTATATAACTTTGGATACTCGGGAGTTTTTCTAACCGACATAAACCATGTGAGCTACATGGAGTCCAATTTCTTGTCCTCCTAAGAAAGAAACCTCACATTGGGGAGAGGCATCATACTCTTGCCAGGGAGTATAACCTCAAATCAGTGATCACTATCTCGGCCTCCCATAAATCTCAGTCCTATGGTGGCACATAGTTTTGGGGTATGAGACCTCAGAATCATACTCAAGTTGATGCTAAATACTACTCTCATACTCAGCTCAGAACTCTTAGAGAATCCACCTCAAATAACTCAAAGGGTCTATACTGAAGACCAAATGTATTACTATTTGTTTTAATAGAACATCATTGTGGATTCCAACTCCATTAGGACCAAAAAGGCCAAATATTTCTCAATGTACTCAAATCATAGGTGCTTATAGCACAGAAGTTCATAAAATTGCAATTCTCAAGTAGGGCTTAGTGGCCCATAGTTAAATGTCAAGTTAAGAATCATCAAAATGCATACTAGAGATCATAAGGACTCATAAATCATATAGAAATCTGGAATTTCAGCATTATGCATTAAAATCTAAACATACTCATGTATCTCAATTTCTAAAACATGAAAATTATCATAATCTCAAGAACAACAACAAAGGGTACAAACCCATACTTCAATTTTCATAAGAAAACATGTCAAACCACATATTCTTGTAATTTACAACAACTTCTGGGCACGAAGACGAAAGGAGTGTCCTTGTTCAAACCCCAAATACCTTGAATTAGAAGCTCTGGATGAACTTTCGCTTTTGGGACTCTATTCGTACTCTTGAATGAGGGTTCTTGAAGCCCTTGACTTGGGAACCTTGAATCTTGACTCAATTTAGAAAATCTATGGTGGATTCTTGAGATTCTTGGAAGAGATTTTCGATACTTAGGGTTTTTATTGACAGAGAACTTGAGAAAAACTTCATAGAATACTTGTAAATGACTTTAATTTGGTGTTTGTACGGTTTAAGAGGCTTGGAAAAAGTGCAAAGTACCCTTTTTAACTTCTATACAAAGCTGGAAAAATTGAACTGGGAACTCAATTTTATGGGCCACTGCGACGCGCCACCATCGCGGTGGCTTACTAGAAATTGATAAATGGGAATCTGGGACTCACCGCGATGTGGAGCCATCACGTTGACCCACTAGTTGGGACCTGGAACTTCAGCGCGATGCATCACAATCGCGCTAGGCCACTGGAAATTAACTATTGGGAAATTGGGGTCCTCCGTGACACACCACTATCGCGGAGTTCCATTGGAATTTGACAATTGTCAAATAGACCCTCTCCGCGACGCACCAAGCACTAAAATGGCATTGTTTTATGACTAGGACTTAAATTAGCCATAACTTCTTGCCCGGGCATCGGATTTAAGCGAATCTTATATCGACGAAAAGCTTATCAAATTTTCCATATGATAAAAAGTCAAAATTAGGGAAATTCTATATGGTTAAAAATATACTTACTTAGGAAGTCACTCTTTAACCTTCTCAAGGAGAAATTCAGCTTAGGAAAAATTTGGGGTGTTACAGCTTCCCCATGCATACTCTCGGGCCTTCAATATGTCCAAAACTGGATTCTCCATGTGTTGGCCTTGAGTAATGGCATCAAAGGCTAAGATGGATATTTGGCTCGTATCACCACCTTAGGCTTAGTGACCTCTTTATCCAACTTGATATCTCTCTCAACATCAATAGTCACCTATAAGAGATCATCCATTCGGGAAAACTTATGTATTGACATTTGAGAGGAAATTTCTTGATTCAATCCTACCTTAAATCGGATCTTGGTGTGCTCTTCATCCTCATTGTAATCAACCTTCAAGAATGGATTTTGAAATTCATCATAGTGTGTTTCAACACTCTTGTCCTGTTGTCTCAAACTATACAACTTGGAAAGCAACCTTTGTAGATCTCTATGGTATTGATACGTGCACAAAGAGTTCAAGACCGTTCATAAGGAGCCAAGGTTGAGAATTGCAAATCCTTCGAGGCTTATTCATAAAGATGGATGTATGTGACCATATTTTGAGTCCCTCCAAGGGATTTCACTTTTTGAAGTGTGAAGAAGGGGCGGCCTTGGAGTGTTAAAGTTCATTAAGGGTGTTTTAGTAATTTCATGTATGAGTCTATAAATAGCTACTTGTTAGGTTATTTTCTCTTTAGCTTATTATTAATATTGAATGAACTTGCTCTTGAGAGAATATTGGTGTAACTAGGGTTGAAACTTGGCTTAGAAATGGGGGTTCTTGAGGAGATTGATTCCCTCTTAGGTTCACGTAAGAAGTTGGTGTTTGATTTTATGAGTTTTAGGGGACTTTGCATTTGATACAGTGTTGGTTCTTATTTCTTCATAGTATCTTATGTGATACAAGATCTAAACCTAATACACAAAATTAAGGACACAAGATGCAAAAACTAGCAACTAAAAAGAAAGGAAGCAACACATAGAAGAATGGGGATGGAGATGAGAATGCATAAAATGAAAGATAGGTAATGAGACCCTTAATATCCCCAATGATTAGCATAAGAAAGTGTATCAAACCTTCAAACACACCTCATCAATAGTAGTTCAAACCTCACTTTTAGGTGGACCAAAGGAATTCACACTCCTCAATCACACCTTTCTTGCCAATTGATCAACACAAGTGAAATCCATCAAATGTATTAATCTCTCAAGTTTGGATGTCTTTTCCAAGACCTACACTAAGATGGCTTTTCCAAGCCCTACACTAAGGAAAGAAACTACACTAAGAGTAATACTCAATTTCAATTCATCAAAGTTAAGGAAAATAGAAGCTAATAGGTAATGAAGGGTGCTCCTTTGGAGTGTAAAAGAGAGCCATCAAAAGACAATATTTCCCTTAATAATCCCAAGTATAGGCGGCCTAGGAGTGTAAGGACCCTTTCTCCAATCTTGAACTTGAACAAGGCTTTGTAATGGTTCCAAAACGTCTTCAAGCATTTTCAAATCTGAGGCTTGAACTTTGACAATCCGAAGCGTGAACCTTCTACAAGACCTTGTAATCTTTGTGCTCTTTATGCTTGTATCATCCTCTCCATCTTGAAAGGAATTTGACCTCAAATTTAAACCTTGTAACCAAAGAGAGGGAAAACAAGCACATATTCCTCATAATAGGAGGATTAGTATTCGTACCATACTCATATCATCAACCCATGGTTTCTCACACTTGACATACACCCATATATCCTTGGTATTTGACATAAAAAGCTTAGCATAAAGGATACCAAAGGCATGAATAGAATCAATATAAAAAATAAGTGAGCATGACCCAAAACTATAACTTTCACCTCTCGAGAGTATTTTGGGGTCAAAGAGAAATAGTAAACAAGGGGGTACATATTTGACATACAACCAGCAATCCCTTATTTTTTCCATGAAACAATTTGTATATGGATCACAAAGGATAGGGCTAAGGTAAACATCAAGAGAAAATAAGCATAATACAAAACAATCCCTTTCCCACCCCACTAGTACACCGAGATCAAATGGGTGAAGTAGCCAAGGGAATAATCCGAAGTTACTCATTCCCTTTACTAGGGTATCACACTCACCTAATCCATTTGTTCTTAAGGCAAGACTAGCACACAGGGATAAGGACCCACGACTTAGTAGGCCTCCCTTAACAACATACATTTCATTATCCGCAATCTCTCCATACACATGATCAACTCCATCAACATCATTACTAACTTGAGACTTATCAAACACACCACACATATGCTCAAGTATTGGACTACATTCATGAGTAGGTTGATCATTCATATCCTCACTAGTTGTTGGCAACTCACATTCCAACGTAGACTCACCTTGGTTTTTACAAGGGTCATCTAGTGTATGAATGCTCTTATCACTTGGTAATGGAATGTTATTCAAGTTACACATGCTATCACTAGATGGACATAAGACATTCTTACGAAAAGAATCAATTTTGTCATCTTTAGGATCAACTAGTGCTTGCAAATTTACATCAAGAATTTGGTCTTCATTTAATCTAACAATACCAAGAGTATCACAAAGGGAAGACTCATGTGATTATCCTCCAAGCAAACCATCAACTACATCCATTTGGCTACTACAAGCCACATCACGACATTCTAAGTTTATAAGAGTGTAGGAGATAGCATTGTTACCTTTTAGCTCAACTAGGTACGGCCTTCACCTAGGCTTGGATTATGGTAGCCCATTTGTTCCTTTGGGAAGCTCTCATTACAAGGGATTTTGTCAAGAATTCTTCCTTGTATCACCTTTTTGTCATTTTTTCAAAAGTTGGAATTCTTAGCCAAGAGCTCCATTTGATCAACAACCATATGTTCTTGAGGAACTCTCCTTGAATCCTCTGGTGGAAGTATATTATCTTGAACCTGCACACAAGGAGAATTGATACTAGGCAAAATGCTAGTATCTTGGTTAGTGGAGATTTATCTTAGATGGCATGCTTCAATAATCAATTGGCGTAGACTTTCAAGGTGCCGATGGAAATTTTTAAAAGGATCCAAGGTAGTATAAATACTATAACTATCTGGAGTGGATGATGTTTTTCCTTTAATTGTCAAGGCACCTAAAAAAGAGCAAAAAACAGCAAAGGCAAAAACCTACAAAACGAACAAATAAGTTAGTTCAAATAACCTCACATACTCACACTCGGATCTCACCTCATACTTGGTCTCACAAGTGTTGAATACTTGGCAATACTCGGTAAGTGTGTTGAGTGGTGAATGCCTTGGTCCGGAATCAATTTTTCTTTGATAAGACTCAAATAAAATGATGTACGTACTTGAACCAAAAAAACTACTACGACTTAAAAATAAGAAAAGCACACAAAAATCATAGACATGAAACAAACGGACTCTAAACTAATTATCAACCTAGTAGGTACTTACTAGTTTGCTAATTAGTGATATAGTAAAAAAAAATTGAAACTACAAACAACAATTAGAAACTAGACTAAGAACTTAATTTGGTCGTTGAGCTATGATGACAAGGCATTCAATGATTGGATGTTGAGTTTTCAAAATTTTCACCCAAAATTTTCAAGTCTCGGCCTAGAACACCCTTGGAGAAGAAGAATTTTCGTTTGGGAGGAAAAAATTAAAGGTTTGAAGCCCTTTTGGAGTTTCAAATGAATTCAAAATGGATTGGTCCCCCACTGTACTTTCAATTGTACTTGATTATTCCCTTTGTCTCTTCTCTTTTTTGAATAACAATGAATATGCCAAGGAATATTCTTTCTCAAACACCAAGTACACTCTCTTTCTTATCCTTTTTTGGATCAAACACACTCTTTGAATATTCTTCCTTAGCAAGACTTGATGAACATAGAAGAACAAGATGAATATTTAAGAGTTGACCAAAGTTTGACCCCTAACCAAATGAACTCCAAATCTGGATTTTTTTGTAGATCTAGGTTCCTTATGCCAAGGTGAACTCAAATATGTAAAAATCAGCCACAAAACTCGTCCAAATCACAAGCCCAATTTCGGATCTAGCTTAAAAACTTCAAAAAACACCATATCCAAGGAGGTTCTTAGCTCAAACTCAATCAAATCTTGTTCCAAGTGTAGATCTAGACTCCCTAGGTGTTAAAGAACAAAAGAAACTTCATAAACAAAGTAAAAAATGTGTAGATCTAAGGATTAAATTTTGGATCTACCACAAGACAACACTAGACACCCTTTTTTTCTGATTTTTGAATTTGATTTTTTTTAATGAGATTTTCTTAATAAGAACACTAAAACCAACATTTAAGGATGTTGGAACAACTCTAAACAAGGCTTTGATACCAAATGATACAAGATCTAAACCTAATACACGAAATTAAGGACACAAGATGAAAAAACCAGCAACTAAAGAGCAAGAAAGCAACACATAGAAGAAAGGGGATGGAGATGAGAATGCATAAAATTAAAGATAGGTAATGAGACCCTTACTATCACTAATGATTAGCACAAGAAAGTGTATCAAACCTTCAAACACACCTCATCAATGGTAGTTCAAACCTCACTCTTAGGTGGACCAAAGGAATTCACACTCCTCAATCACACCTTTTTTACCAATCGATTAACACAAGTGAAATCCATCAAATGTATTAATCTCTCAAATTTGGATGTCTTTTCCAAGACCTATACTAAGATGGCTTTTCCAAGCCCTACACCAAGAGTAATACTCAATTTTAATTCATCAAAGTCTAAGGAAAATAGAAGCTAATAGGTCTATTTATACTATTACATAACAATGACTAAAATTCCCTTAATGAAGGGTGCTCCTTTGGAGTGTAAAAGAGAGCCATCAAAAGACAATATTGCCCTTAATAATCCCAAGTATAGGCGGCCTTGGAGTGTAAGGACCCTTTCTCCAATCTTCAACTTGAACAAGGCTTTGTAATGGTTCCAAAATGTCTTCAAGCATTTTCAAATCCGAGACTTGAAACTTTGACAATCCGAAGCATGAACCTTCTACAAGACCTTATAATCCTTGTGCTCTTTATGCTTGTATCATTACTTACTGATAACGTACAACTCACTCTCATGTTTGAGGTGTGAGGTGATCGTTGTCAATAACCGTTGAGTTGAGGTCAAATCTAAGCAAATTATAAATTTCGCGTCCTATGGGTGCTTTAATTACTAAAAGATTACCCGAAATGATAACAAACACGACATGTAAAATAAAATGAGGAGAATGGTTTGCAATGACTTTCAACTAACAATGCACGATTGTAATACTTTTGACTTAAAATCAAGATTTGAGAAGATCTTTGGATTATGTCTACCTAAAGGTAAAGCATGTGGGTTGATGGTCGTTTATAAAATTTAGTTTTTAACTTAAGGATAGGCTAGGTTGAACGTCATTGTGGTCAATCTTTCAAGAAAACCACAATGATTTCACTCACTGGCTCTTTCGAGTACCTAACAAGTGTGCAATTCATAATCACCCAAAACCTCAATCAAGCATCCCTATTTCTAAGATGATGCTCTTGACATGATTTACGCTCTAAATACACTTATTTCTAAGATTACAAGAGGTAGGAAACAATAGGATCAATTGTCCACCAGTACCTTGTCCCTTTATAACCCTCTTTCAAGGATGTTATGGGTCACCTCAAGTTTACCTTTATCCCTTTTTCAAGGATGATGAAGGTTTTTTAGAGTTTGGGGTTGGGGTTTTCACCCATCAAACCTATTTGGAGATTTGGGGTTTTCACCCACAAATTTCAACTCATAATTTCAAGCAATGGTGAAATCCATACTCAACAACTAAGAATCATGTAAACACAATAACACCCACACACAATTATACTTTAGTTCAACATAACCCCAAGACTAATTTACTTAGCAATTCATAAAGAATGTAATGAGAGATATACCATGAGAATTATCCAAAGCATTCATTCTTCACAAAATACTAAGAAATTAAACCTCCATAATTAGTTACACACTTGCCCAATTAGGTTTTCTTAATTTCAATTCAAAATCTATGAGGTAAGCAGTCCCAATAAAGAAAAGGTTTTTGCCTAAATATGGTTTGGAATTCATCTATGTAATTTTACAAAACTGCCCCAGGTCATATTTTCACTGAACTGCAAATGTGCAGGTTTGAACACGATTGTGGCAATACGACTGCGGTTGTGATCCGCAATAATATTATGTTGACCATCTTTACTAACCACGACCATGGCCTGAGGACTACGGTCGTGGTAACTGAGGCTGCCCTATTTCAAATCTCTAGCTGCACTCTATTTTCTTCCATTTGATCCATTTTTTGAGCTCCAATCCACATCGTTTCCCCTTCTCAACTAAAAACCTACAAAATATGGATATTAGTGCATTTAAACCATGTTGATGTCTCATTTTGATACAAAATCAAACCAACAACACCAAGAGCTTCAAGTAGGCTCGGATTTCAGTCCAACAACACAAGAACAACAAGTTTAAGTTTCGGTTTTTCAGCCCACAACACAAGAACAACAAGATAGATAACAATGCTAGTGAATCGAAAAGAGCCCCACACGGCTTCACTAGACTTTAAGATAACAAAATCAACAACAACAACAAGATAAAGAAAGATAGATAACTTGACATATAACATTCAAGAAACTAAGAACCCTAACATCAAGAGAGGACCCTAAGTCTAATGAATATAAACACCAAGTTCTTACGAGGACCAAGAGGCACTCAACAACCTCAAAACCCTTGTTTCTAGCCAAAGAGACAACACAAGTATCCCTCTACTTGTGAGATAAGAGGGGCGGCTTCAATGAGTGGAAGAGAGAGGAAATGTTTAGTGTTTTTAGGTTACAAAATCAGCATTCAAAAACTAAGGGATGACTCTCTAACATGTTCTATTTATACTACCAACAAAAGGGGTAAAATGACCCATCCGCCCTTGCTTCTTGTGCCAACCTTGGATAGTAGTTTATTACACATTAGGACCTCTCTTCACACATAAAAACGTTTAGGTCCTTGGTTGGTTCAATCACCAACTCACACACGGCCATTTGCATGAACAAAGCTTGGAGTTTTTGTAATTCTCGAGCTTGGCTTCGTGTGAAAGGCCGTGTACCTGTGGAGGCTGCCCTAACCGTATCATCCTCTCCATCTTGAGAGGAATTTGACCTCAAATTCAGCATTTGGTCATCTTCAACCGCATCCACGAGGGAGAGATCACCAACGTTGAAAGTGTTGTGCACTTGATATTCCAGTGGAAGGTCAATCTTGTAGGCGTTGTCATTGATTCTCTCAAGTACTTGGAAAGGACCATCACCCCTTGGCAGCAATTTGGACTTCCTTTGAGCTGGAAACCGATCCTTTCGAAGATGCACCCACACCCAATCTCTGGGTTCAAGCACAAGCCTTCTTCTCCCCTTGTTTACCCTTTTTGCAATCTTGATACAATATCAAACCAACAACAACAATATCTCCAAAGGAGTCTCGGATTTCAGTTTAACAACCAAGAATTAACAAGTTTCAGTTTCGGTTTTTCCAGCAACAACACAAGAACAACAATCTGTTTTTCGGTTTTTCAGCTTAGCAATACAAGAACAACAAGATGGAAAGTAATGCTAGTGAATCGAAAGAGCCCCACACGGCTTCACTAGACTTCAAGATAACAAAATCAGCACAACAACAACAAGAATAAGAAAGATAGATAACTTGACATAACTCATTCAATAAACTAAGAACCCTAACCTCAAGATAGGACCCTAAATCTAATGAATGGAAACACCAAGTTCTTACGAGGACCAAGAGGTACTTTACAACCTCAAAACCCTTGTTTCTAGCCAAAGATACAACACAAGTATCCCTCTACTTGTGAGCTGATGGAGGCGGCTCCAATGAGAGGAAAAGAGAAGACAAGTTTGTCTCTAGGTTTACAACTTTCTGAAATCTGAAAAATCTCCCCAATAGCTCTCTAATATGTCCTATTTATACTACAAACAAAAGGGCTAAAAGGCCCATCCGCCCCTTGCCTATTGGGCCAGCCTTGGAGGCTAGTTTATTGCCCATTAAGACCCCTTCTTCACACATAAAAGGCCCATCCGCCCCTTGCCTTTTGGGCCAGCCTTGGAGACTAGTTTATGGCCCATTAAGACCCCTCTTTACACATAAAACGTTCAGGTCCTTGGCTGGTTCAATCACCAACTCACACACGGCCATTTGCATGAACAAAGCTTGGAGTTTTTGTAATTCCCGAGCTTGGCTTCGTGTGAAGGGTCGTGTACTTGTGGAGGCTGCCCCAACCGTATCATGTATCATCTAGGTGCGGCCATGGTGTGTAAATACACCATGGTAAGGTCCGAAATGCCCCGTGAGTCCTCACTCTTAAATGCTCCAAGCAACCTTCCATACGCGAGATTGTTTTAAGTTACGCTCAAAACGGGTCCTCCATGCATGTTCTTGTATCATCGAGGTGACCAATTCTTGAACCTCTATGTGTTGGCCTCCAAAGATGTCATCCAAAGATAAGATGGCCATTTGTCCCGTATCATCCTCCCCTTCTTGAAAAGGATTCGACCTCGAATCCAAACCTTGCAAAACCGATGAGAGGACAAACAAATACAAACTCCTCATGGCATGAGGGTTAGGGTTAGCATAACAAGTCATCTCAACATACCAAGGTTGCACATACTTGCAATATAACCAAGAATCCTTTGCAAGGAATATTAAAAACTCAATAAAAGAGGCACAAAGGATTTTGTTATAGGATACATTAAGAGTGACACTTTGCTTGCCATGTAGACCAAGCAACAAGTTTGGTGCACCAACATCACCATTTCTAAATTTGGCACCGGGTTCAAATGGGAAACGTAGCCATAGACACGGGTCTCGACAACACTTCCCTTTCCCATGGTAACTAAATGACATACTCTCTATAATAACATACATATGATCCAAAGCAAATAGAGAGCAGAGAAAAGTATCACTCAAATCGACTTCTACTAAGGTTCTCTTATGTGTGTACTCACTACTAGTTTCCCAATAATCACCATGAGTACTCTCAACAATGAAGTCACACAAAGTAGAAGAAGAAGTAGCTTCCGCAACTACACATTCCTTACCCTTAAGAGGACTCTCATCTTCCAAAAAGAGATTTCCCTCTTTAGGAGGAATATTGTCACACCATAGTGGGTTAGCATATAGGCTATAGCTTCCAAGGCAAGCTATACCATCATTTTCACCACTAGGTTCAGTAGGAGTGTTTAAATCATCTTCAAACAAGACATTGTACCTAAAAAGAGTGTGATCTACCTCACGGACAGATTTGGAACAAGCAAGTTCCTCACTCTCTAAATGATCAATATCACGTTTCGAGGATGTTTCAAACACAATATTACCCCAAGAAGAGCTCTCGGGTTCATTCTCACTTTGTTGATCAACATTTTCAAATACTTCACTAACTTGAGTCCTATTAAGCACGTCACACACATACTCAAGTGGTGGACAGTTTTCACAAACAAGTTGATCAACATCCATTACACAAGACGATGTACTTCCATTCAACACATAGGCTTCAACACTAGGTGGACATAAATTGATCTCACAAGAGGAGTGGATTTCGTCCTCAATAGGATCCACTAGTGTATCCACACTCACAATATGTACATCATCAACAAAAGGCACGGAATCATTAAACTCATAAATAAGTAAGCTACTACTCACACTCAATGGATTACTAGCCATACAATTATCATTCACATGCATTAAAGTGTAAGAGTTACCTATTTTGCCTTGAAGATCTTGAGTAGACTCTTTCTTGCCGTGAGGTAAAAATCCTCCATAAGCTGGGGCAGCAACTTCCTTTTGACATTGGGAGCCTTCGCTTGTCATGTTGGTACCTACACAAATGTCCCTAGAAATAGAAGGACAACCAAAGTTAGCACGGTTTGGTGGTAATCCCCTCACTTCGCTCAACACAACCTCTCCTTTTGCCACTCTCGGATTACCACCTTTCACTTCCTTACTCCTCTCAATCTTTTGTCTCTCATAATAATTCGGATTGGAGTAGGTAGGAACTTCTTTTTGCGGCCCGGGCAGAATGTACGTCTCGATGCAATTTCCCCATCGGTCTCTTACAATATTAGGCCAATTTTGCATGTTTGGAACTTTATGTTGTGCAAACCAGTCGGCGCCTAAACTCACATGACCATAGGTTATGGGAAAAACATCACACCACACATCCTCAAGGTAATTAAATTGGGAGAAGACAACCCTTACCCTCTCGGTAACCTTAAACCTGTCCAAGAAGTATGGAATAAGTAAAGGCTCACAAAATAACCCCAAGTAATCAACCATGGACGGAACAATGTAGTTTCTATAGTACTTATCATCTAACATAACGAGGCAGCCCGGTATCCCACAAATGGTCACCTTTCCGGAGTGTACACTCCTTCTCGGATCAACATTGTAAAGCACATGAGGACCCCTCGATTTTGGAGATGTATATCCTCTTCTTCCCATTGGACAACCTACGCTATAGCTAGCATAACCATTCACACTATATCGACCTGGATAAGAAGTACTACAAGGTGGAGAATATGAATCTTCACACTCCTCACGTGTACTCTCATCATAAGATCCATCACGAGATCCTACGTCATCTCCAAAGTCACCATAAGCACTAGGCACTTCATTCACCTCATTTTCTCCCTCACAATAGTAATTTTCAAATCTGCCTATGTTTTCACCATGGCCATTTTCATAGCCTCCGCAATCTTCCTCAACTTCGTAGCCATAAAAACCCTCACTACAATCATAGTCTCCCATATTGTAGTCACAATAATCCCCGGCTATCAAAGTCATTTTCCTCTTATATCACCCTTTAAACCTACAAAAATGAACAAACAATATTAGTAGTAACGCTCCTTCCATTGTCAAGGTATTAGCCGCTTTAGTTCACCACAAGTTCGTGTTCCACAAGTGTTGTATAATCGGCTAGTAACCGTGAGATGTTAAGGTAGGAGTAAGCTCTTGTCCGGAATGGATTCTTGTTTGAAGACTCAAAGAATACTTGCCGGACTAGAGTCAAAAATCAGCAATTCGTTCAAACGAATAAAAGCACTCAAATAATCGTTGACACGAACAAACGGCTCAAGGAACTAGTTGACAACCTAGTAGGAAGGTACTAGTTTGTTAATTAGTTATAGGGCCAAGTAAGGGAAACCAAGAATCAACAATTAGCAACCAAAGAATATCCTAAGTTGAGCTTATAGTGACATGGTAACATGCAATGGCCCACACGTCCTTCTTCTCTCGGATTTATATATATATATTGTTTTTTTTTTTTTGTCTTGATGTAATATTCACACAACTTGTGACAAATTTGAAAAGTGTTTTGGTGGGAAAAACTAAAATTTTGAAGTCTTATCTCTTGTTCAAACTCAAGAAAGTGGGTTTGGTTGACAATTTCCACAAAACAAGGTTCCTTGATTTAGGGGAAGTGATTGACAAGTCTACAAAGTGATGGGTGTAAGTCTTTCACAATCAACTTTATAATCTTATCACTTGAGCACACAACAAGATGAATATTTCAACAAGATGAACAAGATGACAAGTTCAAGATGAACACTTCAACAACTTCTTCAACTTCTTTAGCATATAAACACAACCACCGATTTTTTTTTTTTGGTCATCAACAACATTCAGCTTTCGGCCACTTTAGTCACTACACAACATTCAACATTTCAAGCTCAACCTTGGATCTAGACACCTTAGTGTTGGTGAGAAAGAAACCAACACTAGAAACTCACTAAACAAGCAAAATAACATCTAGATCTAGGCATACAACATCATTCTCGGTTTTCACCTTTTAGTGGACAGATTTCAGATTTTTTTTTTTTTTGTAGTTGTTTAATCCGTGAACTAGCCCAAGATGGGTTATGTTGGAACACAACCGGTCTTGCTTTGATACCAAATGATACAATATCAAACCAACAACAACAATATCTCCAAAGGAGTCTCGGATTTCAGTTTAACAACCAAGAATTAACAAGTTTCAGTTTCGGTTTTTCCAGCAACAACACAAGAACAACAATCTGTTTTTCGGTTTTTCAGCTTAGCAATACAAGAACAACAAGATGGAAAGTAATGCTAGTGAATCGAAAGAGCCCCACACGGCTTCACTAGACTTCAAGATAACAAAATCAGCACAACAACAACAAGAATAAGAAAGATAGATAACTTGACATAACTCATTCAATAAACTAAGAACCCTAACCTCAAGATAGGACCCTAAATCTAATGAATGGAAACACCAAGTTCTTACGAGGACCAAGAGGTACTTTACAACCTCAAAACCCTTGTTTCTAGCCAAAGATACAACACAAGTATCCCTCTACTTGTGAGCTGATGGAGGCGGCTCCAATGAGAGGAAAAGAGAAGACAAGTTTGTCTCTAGGTTTACAACTTTCTGAAATCTGAAAAATCTCCCCAATAGCTCTCTAATATGTCCTATTTATACTACAAACAAAAGGGCTAAAAGGCCCATCCGCCCCTTGCCTATTGGGCCAGCCTTGGAGGCTAGTTTATTGCCCATTAAGACCCCTTCTTCACACATAAAAGGCCCATCCGCCCCTTGCCTTTTGGGCCAGCCTTGGAGACTAGTTTATGGCCCATTAAGACCCCTCTTTACACATAAAACGTTCAGGTCCTTGGCTGGTTCAATCACCAACTCACACACGGCCATTTGCATGAACAAAGCTTGGAGTTTTTGTAATTCCCGAGCTTGGCTTCGTGTGAAGGGTCGTGTACTTGTGGAGGCTGCCCCAACCGTATCATGTATCATCTAGGTGCGGCCATGGCGTGTAAATACACCATGGTAAGGTCCGAAATGCCCCGTGAGTCCTCACTCTTAAATGCTCCAAGCAACCTTCCATACGCGAGATTGCTTTAAGTTACGCTCAAAACGGGTCCTCCATGCATGTTCTTGTATCATCGAGGTGACCAATTCTTGAACCTCTATGTGTTGGCCTCCAAAGATGTCATCCAAAGATAAGATGGCCATTTGTCCCGTATCAAATCTCTTGGTTCTTCTTTTCAAGCTTGATCCGCACCGTCTCATGCATTTTCTTCATTGCCTCGGCTCTTTTATTTCCATCTAAGCTGGTCATGAGATCACTAGACAAAGGAGTGAGATCTAAAGGGGTAAGGGGATTCAGGCCGTAAACACATTCAAA
Organism: Capsicum baccatum var. pendulum; assembly: GCA_030864225.1. NCBI lineage: Eukaryota > Viridiplantae > Streptophyta > Magnoliopsida > Solanales > Solanaceae > Capsicum > Capsicum baccatum. The sequence goes on along the minus strand of CM061554.1, from coordinate 105,070,675 downwards.
GGGAGTCATTCCCGTGCTCGAATGTATTACCTGATACACTATCAAAACCAACAACAACAATAACTCCAAAGGAGTCTCGAATTTCAGTTTAACAACTCAAGAACAACCAGTTTTTAGTTTCTGTTTTCAGCAACAACAACACAACAACAACCAGTTTTTGTTTTTCGGTTTTTTCAGCTTAACAATACAAGAACAACAAGATGGATAATAATGCTAGTGAATCGAAAAGAGCCCCACACGGCTTCACTAGACTTTAAGATAACAAAATCAGTAACAACAACAAGATAATGAAAGATAGATAACTTGACATAAAACATTCAAGAAAACTAAGAACCCTACTTCAAGAGATGATACGGTTATGGCTACCCCTACATGTACACGACCTTTCACACGAAGCCAAGCGCGGGAGTTACAAACGCTCCAAGCCTTGTTCATGCAAATGGCCGTGTGTGAATTGTTGGCCGAGCCAACTAAGGGTCTCAACATCCTTATGTGTGAGGAGGGGCCTAAAGTGTAATAATTTAAGTCTTCAAGGAGGCCACAACAAGGCAAGGGCGTCTTGGTCTTTTTACTCACTTTTGTTGTAGTATAAATAGAAGGTGATAGTGAGATAACCCTTAGTCTATTTTGAAATCTGAAAATTGTAACCTAAAGATAACATTTCACTCTCTTCTTCTTCCACAAGAAGCCGGTTCTAGATCTCACAAGGAGAGGAATCCTTGTGTTGTCTCTTTGGCTAGAAACAAAGGTTTTGAGGTAGTTTGAGTGCCTCTTGGTCTTTGTAAGAACTTGGTGTTAATATTCATTAGGCTTAGGGTCCTTTCATGTTGTTAGGGTTCTTAGTTTCTTGAATATTGTATGTCAAGTTATTTATCTTCCATTATCTTGTTGTTGTTGTTGTGTTGCTTTTCTTAACTTGAAAGTCTAGGGAAGCCGTGTGGGGCTTGTTTCGATTCCCTAGCATTGTTGCATCTCTTGTTGTTCTCGGATTGAGACTTAAAACCGAAAACTATCACTTGTGTTGTAAGCTAAAAACCGAAAACTAAAAGTTGTAGTCTTGTGGTTGTTGGTCGAAATCCGAAACTCTTGTTGTTGTTGTTGGATCTTGCATCATTTGGTATCAAAGCAAGACCGGTTGTGTTTCCACATAACCCATCTTGGGCTAGTAGTTATCGGTTTAACCAAACTACACCTAGAAGAAATTCTGAAAATCTGAAAATTCTGTGCACTAAAATTGAAAACCGAGAAAGGTGTTGTATACCTAGATCTAGGAGTCATTTTGTTTGTTTAGTGAGTTTCTAGTGTTGGTTTCTTTCTCACCAATACTAAGGTGTCTAGATCCAAGGTTGAGCTTGAAGGGTTGCATGTTGTAAGGTGGCCGAAAGTTGAATGTTATTGAAGGCCAAAGGAAAAATCGGTGGGTGTGTTTATGTGTTAAAGAAGTGTTGAAGTTTGTGAGTGTTCATCTCTTGGACTTGTGCATATTGTTTCTTGTTGAGTGTTCAACTTGTTGTGTGCTCAAGTGGTAAACTTATAAAGTTGATTGTGAAAGACTTGTACTCATCAATTTGTAGCCTTGTCAATCACTTCCCTAAAATCAAGGAACCTTGTCTTGTGGGAATTGTCAACCAAACTCACTTTCTTGAGAGTGAACAAAGTCAAGACTTCAAATTTTTAAAGTTTTCCCACCAAAACACTTTTCAATTTCTCCAAAGTTGTGTGAATATTAGTTCAAGACAAAAAAAAAAAAAAGAGAGAAAAGGTATATATATACATCAAACCCGAAGGGAAAGGGAACGTGTGAACCATTGCATGCTACCATATTACTATAAGCTCAACTTAGGATATATTCTTTGTTGCTAATTGATTGATTCTTGGTTTCCCTTATTTGGACTTAGAACTAATTAACAAACTAGTAATTTCCACTAGGTTGTCAATTAGTTCCTTGAGCCGTCTATTCGTGTCAACGATTATTTGTGTGCTTTTTATTCGTTTGAATGAGTTGCTAATTTTGGTTCTAGTCCGGCAAGAATTCTTTGAGTCTTCAAACAAGAATCCATTCCGACTAAGAGCTTACTCAAACCTTTGTAAATCTCACGGTTACTAGCCAATTATACAACACTTGTGAGACCCGAACTTGTGGTGACTAAGCGGCTAATACCTTGACGATGGAAGGAACGACTTCTCATAATCCGGATACTAATGCACTTGATTCAATGAGGGCCACTCTTGAGGCCGTTACTCGGACACTTGAAAGAATGAACTCGGAGTTTGGGGCCGTAAGAGGGGATTTGGCAGCCATAAGGGGGGAAGTATCGACTATTAGTGGGAGACTAGATCAAGTGGAGAGTCAAAGGAACTCTCGACCATCGACTCCCCTACATATCTCTACCAATGGCCATGACCGGACATCCTCCGCAACCATTACTCCCGAAATGGTCCACCAAATGTTAAACGCACCTCAAGCTCCACAAAATGCCACCAACCAATCCACCACTTTTCCTCCAACCCGAGACTCCACTAGACCACCACATTTCCAAACTACCCCAATTCCACACGAAGGATTTGGACGCCAAGCTCCACCACTAAATCCGAACCCTCCTTTCCAAGCTCCACTAAACCAAAGGCCACAAATTCCAATTCCTACGAATCAAAATGGCCAAGGCCGACCAGCCCACTTTGATGGATACGGTAGAGAGGAGTATGATGGCGAGGGAGCCTATGATGATGCTTATATGAGGGAGGAGGAGTTGAGAGGGGGCCGGGGGGAACCGAGACGATACCTGGGGTATGGAGATAGGGGAAACCGACACCAAGAGAGAGACGTAGGCATCAACACCATCAAATTGAGCCTACCTATCTTTAAGGGTGAAAGTGATCCCGAGGCCTACTTGACTTGGGAATCGGCTTGTGACAAGGTCTTCCAAGTTAATGACATCTCGGAAGAAAAGAAGAGTTGCTATGCTATAGCTCACCTCGAGGGCTATGCTAACACTTGGTGGGAGTATGTGAAGCGATTTGGTAATGAATTGGTTGATGGGCAGCCACCACCTTGGTTTCGGCTAAGGTATTTGATGAGACAACGCTATCTTCCCGAGAGATACCGGCATGAGTTGCTTGCTAGATTATACGGCTTGCGGCAAGGGGGCAAGAGTGTGATGGCTTATTTTGACGAGTTCCAACAACTCATGTTGAAACTTGATCATCGTGGGGAACAAATCAGCCACGACATCATCCGGTTCAAGTGCGGGTTGAACAAAGAAATTTCCACTCACTTAACCCTTCATCGGTTTGAGACTATTGATGGAATATTCCAAGCGGCCCTAGAGATTGAGAGGGAACTTAAGGAGAGATCAACCTTCAAGGCGAGAGTCCAAACCCCCTCGGGTTGGACCAAAAACAAGGACCAAGCCGGTCCTATGAAGCTACCCGATGCCAAAATAGCTCCTAAGTTTCCTCCGAAGCCGGAAGCTCACAAGTATCCCAATCCGAAGGGGTTCCAATGTTTCAAATGCCAAGGTTGGGGGCATAAGGCAAATGAGTGCCCAAACCGGCGTAATGTGATCCTACGGGAAGGGAAGGTATACTACCTTGGTGAGGAGGTGGCGTCCGAAAGGGGGGAGGTTGAGGCCGAGCCTCAAGATGGAGAGGAAACCGAACATGAACCGAATGAGGGAGGAGTAGAAGATGGGGAAGATGTCTATCCTCAAGAAGGGGAGTGTGTGGTTCCGAATTTTGTGGTTAGACGCGTTATGATTAGTAAGGCGGTAGACGACCCGAGCCAACGGGAAAATCTATTCCATACTAAGTGCCTTGTAAAGGAGAGTGTGTGCACTTTGGTAGTTGATAGTGGTAGTTGTACCAATGTTGCGAGCCATGCTATGGTGAATTTTCTGAAACTACCGACTACTCCACACCCTAGTCCATACAAACTACAATGGTTGAATGATTGTGGTGAGTTGAAGGTCACACGACAATGTGTGATTCGGTTTAAGGTGGGCAACTACCACGATGAAGTACTTTGTGACGTGATTCCAATGCAAGCATGTCACTTGTTGTTGGGTAGGCCTTGGCAATATGATAGGTCTACTAAACACGACGGGAGGACCAACCGGTACACACTTGAGAAGGATGGCCGAAGGGTCACACTTCACCCTCTTTCACCCTCCCAAGTGAATGCGTGGTACCAAAAGATGAGAGAATTGAAAGGGAAAGGGGGAGAACCCGAGAAGGGAGAAAAAGGGAGGGAAGCCGTAGGTGAGGAGGTAGGCACATCCGAGGCTATCTCAACGCCAAGGGAAAGGGAAAACGTAGTGATGTTGGCTAGGAGGAAGGAACTTTTCATGGACTATGATGAAAACAAGCCTATGCTACTTTTGGCCCATTGCTTTAACACTAACCCCGCTAATCCTTGTATTTCTCCTTTGATTTCTCATGTGTTGCAGGATTATGAGGATGTATTTCCTAAAGAGCTTCCGCAAGGATTGCCCCCGCTTCGGGGAATTGAGCATCAAATTGACTTTGTGCCGGGCTCACAATTGCCGAATAAGCCGGCTTACAGGAGCAATCCTACGGATACCAAAGAATTGCAACACCAAGTTGAGGAACTCCTCAGCAAAGGATACATCAAAGAGAGCATGAGTCCGTGCGCGGTTCCGGTGCTACTAGTGCCTAAGAAGGATGGAACGTGGCGTATGTGTGTGGACTGCCGAGCCATCAACAAGATTACGGTAAAATATCGTCACCCTATCCCTCGGTTAGATGATATGCTTGATGAATTGAATGGTTCGTGTTTATTTTCCAAGATTGATTTAAGGAGTGGCTATCACCAAATAAGAATGCAACCCGGTGATGAATGGAAAACCGCCTTCAAGACTAAATTTGGTCTCTATGAATGGATGGTTATGCCATTCGGCCTAACAAATGCTCCAAGCACTTTCATGCGGTTAATGAATCATGTGATGAAGCCTTTTATTGGACGGTTTGTGGTAGTTTACTTTGATGATGTGTTGGTAGATAGTAAATCTATTGATGACCATACAATGCATTTAAGATGTGTGTTTGATGTGCTCCGAAAGGAGAAGTTGTATGCCAACATGGAAAAGTGTTCTTTTGGTGTTGACAAAGTTGTGTTCTTGGGTTTTGTTGTTAGCTCCAAGGGCGTGGAAGTGGACGACTCCAAGATAGACTCTATACGAAGTTGGCCGACCCCTAAAACTATTGGAGAAATCCGAAGTTTCCACGGGTTGGCAAGCTTTTATAGGAGGTTTGTCAAGGGATTTAGCTCCATAGCAGCCCCCTTAACCGAGGTAATTAGAAAGGACGGACCCTTCCGATGGGGTGAAGAGCAAGCTAAGGCTTTCGAGGCCTTGAAAGCTATGCTCGTCTCGGCGCCCTTATTGCAATTACCCGATTTTGGTAAAATGTTTGAGGTAGAGTGTGATGCTAGCAAGGTCGGCATCGGGGCTGTTTTGATGCAAGAGGGTAAGCCCGTTGCCTATTTCAGTGAAAAGCTCAAAGGAGCAACTCTTAATTATTCAACTTACGATTTGGAGTTGTACGCCCTTGTTAGAGCTTTGGGAAATTGGCAACACTATTTGTGGCCCAAGGAGTTTGTGATACGAACGGATCATGAATCGTTGAAACACCTTAGGAGCCAAGACAAGCTGAATAGGCGTCATGCTAAGTGGATTGAGTTCATCGAAACTTTCCCTTATGTAATTCATTACAAAAGGGGAAAGGAAAATGTTGTTGCCGATGCCTTGTCCCGGAAGCATGTGCTTGTTGCTACCTTGTCGTCGAAGTTAATGGGCTTTGAGAGCTTGCGGATGTTGTATCCCGAGGATCCAACCTTTGCTCCTATTTTTAGGGAATGCGAAGAGTGGGGAAGGGACCGTTGGCTCAAGGAAAATAACCACTCCTCTTACTCTCGGTTCGAGGGATATTTGTTCAAAGGAAGGAGGTTATGTGTTCCTTCGAGTTCTTGGAGGGAATTGCTTGTGAGGGAGGCCCACGACGGGGGCCTCATGGGTCATTTTGGGGTAGACAAGACCCTCGGAATCCTAGAGGAGAGCTTCTATTGGCCAAAAATGCGCAAAGACGTCACAAGAATTTGTAGTCAATGTGCGGCCTGCCGGAGTGCTAAATCCCGCCTCCGACCTCAAGGATTATACACCCCACTCCCTACTCCCCTTAGGCCTTGGCTGGACATATCAATGGATTTTGTTTTGGGGCTGCCAAGGACTAGAAAGGGGTGAGATAGTATTTTTGTGGTTGTCGATAGATTTTCAAAAATGGCTCATTTTATTCCATGTGTAAAAACCGAGGATGTACCTAGTGTAGCTTCATTATTTGTTGAACACGTTGTAAAGCTTCACGGAGTACCTAGGACCATTGTGAGTGATAGGGACTCCAAGTTCCTAAGCCTCTTTTGGAAGTCCATGTGGGGTAGGCTTGGCACGAAGCTACTTTTCTCCACGTCTTGCCACCCGCAAACCGATGGCCAAACGGAGGTAGTAAACAGAACCCTCGGGTCTATGCTACGCTCCATGGTTAAGGGTAAATTGACTTCATGGGAAGAACACCTACCCTTGGCAGAATTTGCATACAATCGGGTAACACATTCGAGTACGGGAATGACTCCCTTTGAATGTGTTTACGGCCTAAACCCCCTTACCCCTTTAGATCTCACTCCTTTGTCTAGTGATCTCATGACCAGCTTAGATGGGAATAAAAGAGCCGAGGCCATGAAAAAAATGCATGAAGCAGTGCGGATCAAGCTCGAAAGGAAGAACCGAGAGGTTGCAAAACGGGCAAACAAAGGGAGAAGGAAGCTAGTGCTAGAACCCGGAGATTGGGTGTGGGTGCACCTTCGAAAGGATCGATTTCCAGCTCAAAGGAAGTCCAAGTTGCTGCCAAGAGGTGATGGTCCTTTCCAAGTACTCGAGAGGATCAACGACAACGCCTACAAGATCGACCTACCACCGGAATATCAAGTGCACAACACCTTCAACGTCGGAGATCTCTCCCTCGTGGATGCGGTTGAGGATGATCACGTGCCGAATTTGAGGTCAAATTCCTCTCAAGATGGAGAGGATGATACGGTTATGGCTACCCCTACATGTACACGACCTTTCACACGAAGCCAAGCGCGGGAGTTACAAACGCTCCAAGCCTTGTTCATGCAAATGGCCGTGTGTGAATTGTTGGCCGAGCCAA
>CM061554.1:104947704-105062957 GCA_030864225.1 Capsicum baccatum var. pendulum | reverse complement strand
GTGGAGCTTGGGGTGCATTTAGCATTTGGTGGACTGCTTCGGGGGTGATGGTTGCGGAGGAGGCCCTATCATGACCATTGGTAGATACATGTAGAGGAGTAGAAGGGCGAGAGTTCCTTTGACTCTCCACTTGTTCCAATCTCCCACTAATAGTCGACACTTCCCCCTTATTGCTGCCAAGTCCCCTCTCACGGCCCCAAATTCCGAATTCAACCTTTCAAGTGTCCGGGTAACGGCCTCAAGAGTGACCCTCATAGAATCAAGGGCATTAGTATCCGCATTATGAGACGTAGCTCCTTCCATTGTCAAGGTGTTAGCCGCTTTAGTTCACCACAAGTTCGTGTTCCACAAGTGTTGTATAATTGGCTAGTAACCGTGAGATTTTAAGGTATGAGTAAGCTCTTATCCGGAATGGATTCTTGTTTGAAGACTCAAAGAATTCTTGCCGGACTAGAGTCAAAAATCAGAAATTCGTTCAAACGAATAAAAGCACTCAAATAATCGTCGACACGAACAAACGGTTCAAGGAACTAGTTGACAACCTAGTAGGAAAGTACTAGTTTGTTAATTAGTTCTAGGACCAAGTAAGGGAAACCAAGGATCAACAATTAGCAACCAAAGAATATCCTAAGTTGAGCTTATAGTGGCGTGGTAGCATGCAATGGTCCCACACGTTCTTCTTCTCTCGGTTTTTCTCTTTCTCTTTTTTTTTTGTTTTGGAGTTAATATTCACACAACTTGTTATAATTTGAAAAGTGTTTTGGTGGGAAAACTAAAATTTTGTAGTCTTTCACCCTTTTTCAAACTCAAGAAAGTGGGGTTTGGTTGACAATTCCCACAAAACAAGGCTCCTTGAATTAGGGAAAGTGATTGACAAGACTAAAAAGTGATGGGTGCAAGTCTTTTACAACAACTTTATAGCCTGACCACTTGAGCACACAACAAGATGAACAATATGAACAAGTTCAAAAGATGAACATTTCAACAACTTCATCAACTTCTTTAGCACATAACACATAACCACCGATTTTCTTTTGGTTATCAACAACATACAACTTTCGGCCACCTCAAGTCACCACACAATGTTCAATTTTTTTCAAGCTCAACTTTCGGATCTAGACACTTTTGTGTTGGTGAGAAAGAAACCAACACTAGAAACTCACTAAACAAGCAAAATAACACCTAGATCTAAACATACAACATCATTCTCGGTTTCAACTTTTAATGGACAGATTTTCAGATTTTTTTTTTTGTAGTTTGTTTAATCCGTGAACTAGCCCAAGATGGGTTATGTTGGAACACAACCGGTCTTGCTTTGATACCAAATGATACAAGATCAATCCAACAACACCAAGAACAACAAGTAGGTTCGGATTTCAGTCCACAACACAAGAACAACAAGTTTTTAAGTTTCGGTTTTTCCACTTACAACACAAGAACAACAAGATGGATAATGATGCTAGTGAATCGAAAAGAGCCCCACACGGCTTCACTAGACTTTTAAGATAACAAAACCAACAACAACAACAAGATAAAGAAAGATAGGTAACTTGACATATAACATTCAAGAAACTAAGAACCCTAACATCAAGAGAGGACCCTAAGTCTAATGAATATAAACACCAAGTTCTTACGAGGACCAAGAGGCACTCAACGACCTCAAAACCCTTGTTTCTAGCCAAAGAGACAACATAAGTATCCCTCTACTTGTGAGATACTATGGACGGCTTCAATGAGTGAAGAGAGAGGAAAAGTTTTGGTGTTTTTAGGTTACCAGTTTCAGCTTTCAAAAACTAAGGGATATCTCTCTAACATGTTCTATTTATACTACAATCAAAAGGGGTAAAATGACCCATCCGCCCTTGCTTTCTTGTGCCAACCTTGGAGAGTAGTTTATTACACTTTAGGACCTCTCTTCACACATAAAAACATTTAGGTCCTTGGCCGGTTCAATCACCAACTCACACACGGCCATTTGCATGAACAAAGCTTGGAGTTTTTGTAATTCCCGAGCTTGGCTTCGTGTGAAAGGCCGTGTACCTGTGGAGGCTGCCCTAACCGTATCAAAATAGAACATGTTAGAGAGATATCCCTTAGTTTTTGAATGCTGAAACTTGTAACCTAAAAACACCAAAACTTTTCCTCTTTCTTCACTCATTGAAGCCGTCCATAGTATCTCACAAGTAGAGGGATACTTGTGTTGTCTCTTTGGCTAGAAACAAGGGTTTTGAGGTCGTTGAGTGCCTCTTGGTCCTCGTAAGAACTTGGTGTTTATATTCATTAGACTTAGGGTCCTCTCTTGATGTTAGGGTTCTTAGTTTCTTGAATGTTATATGTCAAGTTATCTATCTTTCTTTATCTTGTTGTTGTTGTTGGTTTTGTTATCTTGAAAGTCTAGTGAAGCCGTGTGGGGCTCTTTTCGATTCACTAGCATTTTTATCCATCTTGTTGTTCTTGTGTTGTAAGTGGAAAAACCGAAACTTAAAACTTGTTGTTCTTGTGTTGTGGACTGAAATCCGAACCTACTTGTTGTTCTTGGTGTTGTTGGTTTGATCTTGTATCATTTGGTATCAAAGCAAGACCGGTTGTGTTCCAACATAACCCATCTTGGGCTAGTTCACGGCTTAAACAAACTACACCAAAAGAAAATTCTGAAAATCTGTCCACTAAAAGTTGAAAACTGAGAATGATGTTGTGTGTTTAGATCTAGGTGATATTTTGCTTGTTTAGTGAGTTTCTAGAGTTGGTTTCTTTCTCACCAACACTAAAGTGTCTAGATCCGAAAGTTGAGCTTGAAAACTTGAACATTGTGTAGTGACTTGAAGTGGCCGAAAGTTGTATGTTGTTGATAAAAAAAAAAAAAATCGGTGGTTGTGTGTTTATGTGCTAAAGAAGTTGATGAAGTTTGTTGAAGTGTTCATCTTTTGAACTTGTTCATCTTGTTCATCTTGTTGTGTGCTCAAGTGGTAAAGCTATAAAGTTGTTGAGAAAGACTTACACCCATCACTTGTAGTCTTGTCAATCACTTTCCCTAATTCAAGGAGCCTTGTTTTGTGAGATTTGTCAACCAACCCCCACTTTCTTGAGCTTGAAAAAGGGTGAAAGACTACAAAATTTTAGTTTTCCCACCAAAACACTTTTCAAATTATAACAAGTTGTGTGAATATTAACTCAAAACAAAAAAAAAGAGAAAGAGAAAAACCGAGAGAAGAAGAACGTGTGGGACCATTGCATGCTACCACGTCACTATAAGCTCAACTTAGGATATTCTTTGGTTGCTAATTGTTGATCCTTGGTTTCCCTTACTTGGTCCTAGAACTAATTAACAAAACTAGTACTTTCCTACTAGGTTGTCAACTAGTTCCTTGAACCGTTTGTTCGTGTCAACGATTATTTGAGTGTTTTTATTCGTTTGAACGAATTGCTGATTTTTGATTCTAGTCCGGCAAGAATTCTTTGAGTCTTCAAACAAGAATCCATTCCGGATAAGAGCTTACTCATACCTTAAAATCTCACGGTTACTAGGCAATTATACAACACTTGTGGAACACGAACTTGTGGTGAACTAAAGCGGATAACACCTTGACAATGGAAGGGGCTACGTCTCATAATGCGGATACTAATGCCCTTGATTCTATGAGGGTCACTCTTGAGGCCGTTACCCGGACACTTGAAAGGTTGAATTCGGAATTTGGGGCCGTGAGAGGAGACTTGGCAGCAATAAGGGGGGAAGTGTCGACTATTAGTGGGAGACTAGAACAAGTGGAGAGCCAAAGGAACTCTCGTCCTTCTACTCTTCTACATGTATCTACCAATGGTCATGATCGGACCTCCTCCGCAACCATCACCCCCGAAATGGTCCACCAAATGCTAAATGCACCCCAAGCTCCACTAAATACCGCAAGCCAATCTACCAATTTTCCTCCAAACCGACACTCCACTAGACCACTACATTTCCAAGCCCCTCCAATTCCACAAGAGGGATTTGGACGCCAAGTACCTCCACTAAATCCGAACCCTCCATTCCAAGCTCCACTAACCCAAACACCACAAATTCCAAATCCTCCGAATCAAAACGGCCAAGGCCGGCCAGCCCACTTTGAAGGATACGGTAGAGAGGAGTATGAAGGATATGGAGACTTTGATGATGCTTATATGAGGGAGGAGGAGTTAAGAGGGGGTCGAGGAGAACCTAGGATATACCGGGGGTATGGAGATAGGGGAAACCGACACCAAGAGAGAGACGTAGGCATCAACACCATCAAGTTGAGCCTACCTATCTTTAAGGGTGAAAGTGACCCCGAGGCCTACTTAACTTGGGAATCGGCTTGTGACAAGGTTTTCCAAGTTAATGACATCTCGGAAGAAAAGAAGAGTTGCTACGCTATAGCTCACCTCGAGGGCTATGCTAACACTTGGTGGGAGTATGTTAAACGATTTGGTAATGAATTAGTTGATGGGCAGCCATGATACGGGACAAATGGCCATCTTATCTTTGGATGACATCTTTGGAAGCCAACACATAGAGGTTCAAGAATTGGTCACCTCGATGATACAAGAACATGCATGGAGGACCCGTTTTGAGCGTAACTTAAAGCAATCTCGCGTATGGAAGGTTGCTTGGAGCATTTAAGAGTGAGGACTCACGGGGCATTTTGGACCTTACCATGGTGTATTTACACGCCATGGCCGCACCTAGATGATACATGATACGGTTGGGGCAGCCTCCACAAGTACACGACCCTTCACACGAAGCCAAGCTCGGGAATTACAAAACTCCAAGCTTTGTTCATGCAAATGGCCGTGTGTGAGTTGGTGATTGGACCAGCCAAGGACCTGAACGTTTTATCTGTAAAGAGGGGTCTTAATGGGCCATAAAACTAGTCTCCAAGGCTGGCCCAAAAGGCAAGGGGCGGATGGGCCTTTTATGTGTGAAGAAGGGGTCTTAATGGGCAATAAACTAGCCTCCAAGGCTGGCCCAATAGGCAAGGGGCGGATGGGCCTTTTAGCCCTTTTGTTTGTAGTATAAATAGACCATGTTAGAGAGTTTTTTCAGCAGTTTTTGAAATCTGAAGGTTGTAACCTAAAACACTAAACATTTTCCTCTCTATTTCACTCTAGAGAGCCGCCACTATCTCCTCACAAGTAGAGGGATACTTGGGTTGTATCATTGGCTAGAAACAAGGGTTTTGAGGTTGTAAAGTACCTCTTGGTCCTCGTAAGAACTTGGTGTTTACATTCAGCAGATTTCGGGTCCTTCTTTTGAAATAGGGTTCTTAGTTTTCTTGAATGTTTTATGTCAAGTTATCTATATTTCATTATCTTCTTGTTGTTACTGATTTTGTTATCTTCAAGTCTAGTGAAGCCGTGTGGGGCTCTTTTCGATTCACTAGCATTGTTATCCTTCTTATTGTTCTTGTATTGTTAAGCTGAAAAACTGAAAAAAAAACAAAAACAGATTGTTGTTGTGTTGTTGTTGCTAAAAACCGAAACTGAAACTTGCTGATTTTTGTGTTGTAAATCTGAAATCCGTGGCATCTTTGAAGATCTTGGTGTTGTTGGTTTTGATCTTGTATCATTTGGTATCAAAGCAAGACGGTTGTGTTCCAACATAACCCATCTTGGGCTAGTAGTTCTCGGCTTGAACAAAACTACACCAAGAAAACTTTCTGAAAAAAAAATCTGTCCATTAGAAAGTTGAATCCGAGAATGATGTTGTATGTTTAGATCTAGGTGTTATTTTGCTTGTTTAGTGAGTTTCTAGTGTTGGTTTCTTTCTCACCAACACTAAGGTGTCTAGATCCGAAAGTTGAGCTTGAAAATTTGGACATTGTGTGGTGACTTGAAGTGGCCGAAAGTTGCATATTGTTAAAGACCAAAAAAAAAAATCGGTGGTTGTATGTTTATGTGCTAAAGAAGTGCTGAAGTTTGTGAGGTGTTCATCTTTTGAACTTGTTCATCTTGTTCATATTGTTGTGTGCTCAAGTTGTAAGACAAGCTGTAAAGTGGTTGTAAAAGAAAGACTTGCATCAATTACCTTTTGTCTTGTCCCAAACATGTTTCCCTAATTCAAGGAGCCTTGTTTTGTGAGATTAGTCAACCAAACCTCACTTTCTTGAGTTTGAAAAAGAGTGAAAGACTACAAGATTTTCGTTTTCCCACCAAAACACTTTTCAAATTATCACAAGTTGTGTGATTATTAACTCAAAAACAAAAAAAAAAAAAAGAGAAAATCCGAGAGAAGAAAAAAACGTGTGGAAATTGCATGCTGCCACGTCACTATAAGCTCAACTTAGGATATTCTTTGGTTACTAATTGTTGATTCTTGGTTTCCCTTACTTGGTCTTAGAACTAATTAACAAACTAGTACTTTCCTACTAGGTTGCTAACTAGTTCCTTGAGCCGTTTGTTCGTGTCAACGATTATTTGTGTGCTTTTATTCGTTTGAACGAATTGCTGATTTTTGACTCTAGTCCGGCAGAATTTCTTTGAGTCTTTCAAACAAGAATCCATTCCGGATAAGAGCTTACTCATACCTTAAAGCTTCTCGGTTACTAGCCAATTATTCAACACTTGTGGAACACGAACTAGTGGTGAACTAAAACGGCTCATACCTTGACGATGGAAGGAGCTTTACTACTAATCTTGTTGTTCATTTTGTAGGTTTAAGGGGTGATATAAGAGGAACATGGACTTGACAGCCGGGGATTATTGTGACTACAATATGGGAGACTATGATTGTAGTGAGGGTTTTTATGGATACGACGTTGAGGGAGATTGCGGAGGCTATGAAAATAGCCATGGGCAAAACATAGGCAGATTTGAAAATTACTGTTTTAAGGGAGAAAATGAGGTGAATAAAGTGCCTAGTGCTTATGGTGACTTTGGAGATGATGTAGTACCTCGTGATGGATCTTATGACGAAGTTGGGACATGTGAGGAGTCTTGCACTCTCCACTCCGAACCTAGATTTGGTGTTAGGTATAACCCTTTCATTTGCAAACCTTATGAGAGTTATGATGAGAGTACACGTGAGGAGTGTGAAGATTCATATTCTCCACCTTGTAGTACTTCTTATCAAGGTCGATATGGTGTGAATGGTTATACTAGCTATAGTGTAGGTTGTCCAATGGGAAGAAGAGGATCTACATCTCCAAAATCGAGGGGTACTCATGTGCCTTACAATGTTGATCCGAGAAGGAGTGTACACTCCGGAAAGGTGACCATTTGTGGGATACCGGGCTGCCTCATTGTGTTAAATGATAGGTACTATAAAAACTACATTGTTCCGTCCATGGTTGATTACTTGGGGTTATTTTGTGAGCCTTTACTTGTTCCATACTTCTTGGACAGGTTTAAGGTTACCGAGAGGGTAAGGGTTGTCTTCTCCCAATTTAATTACCTTGAGGATGTGTGGTGTGATGTTTTTCCCATAACCTATGGTCATGTGAGTTTAGGCGCCGATTGGTTTGCACAACATAAAGTTCCAAACATGCAAAATTGGCCTAATATTGTAAGAGACCGATGGGGAAATTGCCTCGAGACGTACATTCTGCCCGGGCCGCAAAATGAAGTTCCTACCTACTCCAATCCGAATTATTATGAGAGACAAAAGATTGAGAGGAGTAAGGAAGTGAAAGGTGGTAATCCGAGAGTGGCAAAAGGAGAGGTTGTGTTGAGTGAAGTGAGGGAATTACCACCAAACCGTGCTAACTTTGGTTGTCCTTCTATTTCTAGGGACATTTGTGTAGGTACCAACATGACAAGCGAAGGCTCCCAATGTCAAAAGGAAGTTGCTGCCCCAGCTTATGGAGGATTTTTACCTCACGGCAAGAAAGAGTCTACTCAAGATCTTCAAGGCAAAATAGGTAACTCTTACACTTTAATGCATGTGAATGATAATTGTATGGCTAGTAATCCATTGAGTGTGAGTAGTAGCTTACTTATTTATGAGTTTATTGATTCCTTGCCTTTTGTTGATGATGTACATATTGTGAGTGTGGATACACTAGTGGATCCTATTGAGGACGAAATCCACTCCTCTTGTGAGATCAATTTATGTCCACCTAGTGTTGAAGCCTATGTGTTGAATGGAAGTACATCATCTCGTGTAATGGATGTTGATCAACTTGTTTGTGAAAACTGTCCACCACTTGAGTATGTGTGTGACGTGCTTAATAGGACTCAAGTTAGTGAAGTATTTGAAAATGTTGATCAACAAAGTGAGAATGAACCCGAGAGCTCTTCTTGGGGTAATATTGTGTCTGAAACATCCTCGAAACGTGATATTGATCATTTAGAGAGTGAGGAACTTGCTTGTTCCAAATCTGTCCGTGAGGTAGATCACACTCTTTTTAGGTACAATGCCTTGTTTGAAGATGATTTAAACACTCCTACTGAACCTAGTGGTGAAAATGATGGTATAGCTTGCTTTGGAAGCTATAGCCTATATGCTAACCCACTATGGTGTGACATTATTCCTCCTAAAGAGGGAAATCTCTTTTTGGAAGATGAGAGTCCTCTTAAGGGTAAGGAATGTGTAGTTGCGGAAGCTACTTCTTCTTCTACTTTGTGTGACTTCATTGTTGAGAGTACTCATGGTGATTATTGGGAAACTAGTAGTGAGTACACACATAAGAGAACCTTAGTAGAAGTCGATTTGAGTGATACTTTTCTCTGCTCTCTATTTGCTTTGGATCATATGTATGTTATTATAGAGAGTATGTCATTTAGTTAACATGGGAAAGGGAAGTGTTGTCGAGACCCGTGTCTATGGCTACGTTTCCCATTTGAACCCGGTGCCAAATTTAGAGATGGTGATGTTGGTGCACCAAACTTGTTGCTTGGTCTACATGGCAAGCAAAGTGTCACTCTTAATGAATCCTATAACCAAATCCTTTGTGCCTCTTTTATTGAGTTTTTAATATTCCTTGCAAAGGATTCTTGGTTATATTGCAAGTATGTGCAACCTTGGTATGTTGAGATGACTTGTTATGCTAACCCTAACCCTCATGCCATGAGGAATTTGTATTTGTTTGTCCTCTCATCGGTTTTGAAAGGTTTGGATTCGAGGTCGAATCCTTTTAAAGAAGGGGAGGATGATACGGGACAAATGGCCATCTTATCTTTGGATGACATCTTTGGAAGCCAACACATAGAGGTTCAAGAATTGGTCACCTCGATGATACAAGAACATGCATGGAGGACCCGTTTTGAGCGTAACTTAAAGCAATCTCGCGTATGGAAGGTTGCTTGGAGCATTTAAGAGTGAGGACTCACGGGGCATTTTGGACCTTACCATGGTGTATTTACACGCCATGGCCGCACCTAGATGATACATGATACGGTTGGGGCAGCCTCCACAAGTACACGACCCTTCACACGAAGCCAAGCTCGGGAATTACAAAACTCCAAGCTTTGTTCATGCAAATGGCCGTGTGTGAGTTGGTGATTGGACCAGCCAAGGACCTGAACGTTTTATCTGTAAAGAGGGGTCTTAATGGGCCATAAAACTAGTCTCCAAGGCTGGCCCAAAAGGCAAGGGGCGGATGGGCCTTTTATGTGTGAAGAAGGGGTCTTAATGGGCAATAAACTAGCCTCCAAGGCTGGCCCAATAGGCAAGGGGCGGATGGGCCTTTTAGCCCTTTTGTTTGTAGTATAAATAGACCATGTTAGAGAGTTTTTTCAGCAGTTTTTGAAATCTGAAGGTTGTAACCTAAAACACTAAACATTTTCCTCTCTATTTCACTCTAGAGAGCCGCCACTATCTCCTCACAAGTAGAGGGATACTTGGGTTGTATCATTGGCTAGAAACAAGGGTTTTGAGGTTGTAAAGTACCTCTTGGTCCTCGTAAGAACTTGGTGTTTACATTCAGCAGATTTCGGGTCCTTCTTTTGAAATAGGGTTCTTAGTTTTCTTGAATGTTTTATGTCAAGTTATCTATCTTTCATTATCTTCTTGTTGTTACTGATTTTGTTATCTTCAAGTCTAGTGAAGCCGTGTGGGGCTCTTTTCGATTCACTAGCATTGTTATCCTTCTTATTGTTCTTGTATTGTTAAGCTGAAAAACTGAAAAAAAAACAAAAACAGATTGTTGTTGTGTTGTTGTTGCTGAAAACCGAAACTGAAACTTGCTGATTTTTGTGTTGTAAATCTGAAATCCGTGGCATCTTTGAAGATCTTGGTGTTGTTGGTTTTGATCTTGTATCAAGCCACCACCTTGGTATCGGTTGAGGTATTTGATGAGACAACGATACCTCCCCGAGAGATATCGTCATGAGTTACTTGCTAGACTATATGGCTTGCGGCAAGGAGGCAAGAGTGTGATGGCCTATTTTGACGAGTTCCAACAACTCATGTTGAAACTTGATCACCGTGGGGAGCAAATCAGTCAGGACATCATCCGGTTCAAGTGTGGGTTGAACAAAGAGATCGCCACTCATTTGACACTTCACCGGTTTGAAACCATTGACGGTATATTCCAAGCGGCCCTAGAGATTGAAAGGGAACTTAAGGAGAGATCAACCTTCAAGGCAAGGGTACAAAACCCCACGGGTTGGCCCAAAAACAAGGACCAACCGGCCCCTACGAAGCTGCCCGAGTCCAAAACAGCCCCTAAATTCCCTCCGAAGCCGGAGGCTCACAAATACCCCAACCCAAAGGGGTTCCAATGCTTCAAGTGCCAAGGTTGGGGGCATAAGGCCAATGAGTGCCCAAACCGGCGCAATGTGATCCTACGAGAAGGGAAAGTTTACTACCTTGGTGAGGAGGTGGTTTCCGAAAGGGGGGAGGATGAGGCCGAGCCTCAAGATGGAGAGGAAGCTGAAAATGGGCCGAATGATGATGAATTAGAGGTTAGTGAAGATGTCTATCCACAAGAAGGGGAGTGCGTGGTACCAAACTTTGTGGTTAGACGTGTCATGATTAGTAAGGCGGTGGATGACCCGAGTCAAAGGGAAAATCTATTCCATACTAAGTGTCTCGTAAAGGGGAGTGTGTGCACTTTGGTGATTGATAGTGGTAGTTGTACAAATGTTGCGAGCCATGCTATGGTAAATTTCTTGAAGCTACCAACTACACCACACACTAGTCCTTACAAGCTACAATGGTTGAACGATTGTGGTGAATTGACGGTCACAAGGCAATGTGTGATTCGGTTTAAGGTGGGAAACTACCATGATGAAGTGCTTTGTGACGTGATCCCAATGCAAGCATGTCACTTGTTGTTAGGTAGACCATGGCAATATGATAGGTCTACTAAACACGATGGGAGGTCCAACCGGTATACGCTTGAGAAGGATGGCCGAAAGGTCACACTTCACCCTCTTTCACCCTCCCAAGTAAATGAGTGGCATCAAAAGATGAGAGAGTTAAAGGGAAAGGGGAAGGAACCCGAGAAGAGAGAAAAGGGGGGGGATGCCGTAGGTGAGGGAGTAGGGACATCCGAGGATGTCCCAACGACTAGGGAGATGGAAAACGTAGTGATGTTGGCTAGGAGGAAAGAACTCTTCGTGGACCATGATGAAAGCAAGCCGATGTTACTTTTGACCCATTGTTTTAATACTAACCCCACTAATTCTTCCATGTCCCCTTTGATTTCTTGTGTGTTGCAGGAGTATGAAGATGTATTTCCCTAAGAACTTCCGCAAGGATTGCCCCCACTTCGGGGAATTGAACACCAAATTGATTTGGTGCCGGGTTGATACGGGACAAATGGCCATCTTATCTTTCGGTGACATCTTTGGAGGCCAACACATAGAGGCTCAAGAATTGGTCACCTCGATGATACAAGAACATGCATGGAGGACCCGTTTTGAGCGTAACTCAAAGCCATCTCGCGTATGGAAGATTGCTTGGAGCATTTAAGAGTGAGGACTCACGGTTTTGGGCCTTAACTAAGGGCATTTTGGACATTACCATGGTGTATTTACACACCATGGCCGCACCTAGATGATACATGATACGGTTGGGGCAGCCTCCACAAGTACACGACCCTTCACACGAAGCCGAGCTCGGGAATTACAAAAACTCCAAGCTTTGTTCATGCAAATGGCCGTGTGTGAGTTGGTGATTGAACCAGCCAAGGACCTGAACGTTTTATGTGTGAAGAGGGGTGTTAATGGGCCATAAACTAGTCTCCAAGGCTGGCCCAAAAGGCAAGGGGCGGATGGGCCTTTTATGTGTGAAGAAGGGGTCTTAATGGGCCATAAACTAGCCTCCAAGGCTGGCCCAATAGGCAAGGGGCGGATGGGCCTTTTAGCCCTTTTGTTTGTAGTATAAATAGACCATGTTAGAGAGTTATTGGGTAGTTTTTGAAATCTGAAGGTTGTAACCTAAAACACTAAACATTTTCCTCTCTATTTCACTCTAGAGAGCCGCCACTATCTCCTCACAAGTAGAGGGATACTTGGGTTGTATCATTGGCTAGAAACAAGGGTTTTGAGGTTGTAAAGTACCTCTTGGTCCTCGTAAGAACTTGGTGTTTACATTCAGCAGATTTCGGGTCCTTCTCTTGAAGTAGGGTTCTTAGTTTTCTTGAATGTTTTATGTCAAGTTATCTATCTTTCATTATCTTGTTGTTGTTGTTGCTGTTTTTGTTATCTTAAAGCCTAGTGAAGCCGTGTGGGGCTCTTTCGATTCACTAGCATTTGTTTCCTATCTTGTTGATCTTGTGTTGTTGCTGAAAAAACAGAAAAACAGAAACTAAAAGAAACTGGTTGTTCTCGTGTTGTTGCTGCTGAAACAGAAACTGAAACTTGCTGATTTTTGTGTTGTTAAACTGAAAATCCGAAACTCTTGTGTTGTTGTTTTGATCTTGTATCATTTGGTATCAAAGCAAGACCGGTTGTGTTCCAACATAACCCATCTTGGGCTAGTAGTTCTCGGCTTGAACAAAACTACACCAAGAAAACTTTCTGAAAAATCTGTCCCTTAAAAGCTGAATCCGAGAATGATGTTGTATGTTTAGATCTAGGTGTTATTTTGCTTGTTTAGTGAGTTTCTAGTGTTGGTTTCTTTCTCACCAACACTAAGGTGTCTAGATCCGAATGTTGAGCTTGAAAACTTGAACATTGAGTAGTGACTTGAAGTGGCCGAAAGTTGCATGTTGTTGATAACCAAGAAATCGGTGGTTGTATGTTTATGTGCTAAAGAAGTGCTGAAGTTTGTGAGGTGTTCATCTTTTGAACTTGTTCATCTTGTTCATATTGTTGTGTGCTCAAGTTGTAAGACAAGCTGTAAAGTGGTTGTAAAAGAAAGACTTGCATCAATTACCTTTTGTCTTGTCCCAAACATGTTTCCCTAATTCAAGGAGCCTTGTTTTGTGAGATTAGTCAACCAAACCTCACTTTCTTGAGTTTGAAAAAGAGTGAAAGACTACAAGATTTTCGTTTTCCCACCAAAACACTTTTCAAATTATCACAAGTTGTGTGATTATTAACTCAAAAACAAAAAAAAAAAAAAAAGAGAAAATCCGAGAGAAGAAAAAACGTGTGGAATTTGCATGCTGCCACGTCACTATAAGCTCAACTTAGGATATTCTTTGGTTGCTAATTGTTGATTCTTGGTTTCCCTTACTTGGTCTTAGAACTAATTAACAAACTAGTACTTTCCTACTAGGTTGCTAACTAGTTCCTTGAGCCGTTTGTTCGTGTCAACGATTAATTGTGTGCTTTTATTCGTTTGAACGAATTGCTGATTTTTGACTCTAGTCCGGCAGAATTTTCTTTGAGTCTTTCAAACAAGAATCCATTCCGGATAAGAGCTGACTTATACCTTAAGACTTCTCGGTTACTAGCCAATTATTCAACACTTGTGGAACACGAACTAGTGGTGAACTAAAGCGGCTAATACCTTGACGATGGAAGGAGCTTTACTACTAATCTTGTAGTTCATTTTGTAGGTTTAAGGGGTGATATAAGAGGAACATGGACTTGACAGCCGGGGATTATTGTGACTACAATATGGGAGACTATGATTGTAGTTAGGGTTTTTATGGCTACGACGTTGAGGGAGATTGCGGAGGCTATGAAAATAGCCATGGGCAAAACATAGGCAGATTTGAAAATTACTGTTTTGAGGGAGAAAATGAGGTGAATGAAGTGCCTAGTGCTTATGGTGACCTTGGAGATGATGTAGTACCTCGTGATGGATCTTATGACGAAGTTGGGACATGTGAGGAGTCTTGCACTCCCCACTCCGAACCTAGACTTGGTGTTAGGTATAACCCTTTCATTCGCAAATCTTATGAGAGCTATGATGAGAGTACACGTGAGGAGTGTGAAGATTCATATTCTCCACCTTGTAGTACTTCTTATCAAGGTCGATATGGTGTGAATGGTTATACTAGCTATAGTGTAGGTCGTCCAATGGGAAGAAGAGGATCTACATCTCCAAAATCGAGGGGTACTCATGTGCCTTACAATGTTGATCCGAGAAGGAGTGTACACTCCGGAAAGGTGACCATTTGTGGGATACCGGGCTGCCTCGTTGTGTTAAGTGATAGGTACTATAGAAACTACATTGTTCCATCCATGGTTGATTACTTGGGGTTATTTTGTGAGCCTTTACTTGTTCCATACTTCTTGGACAGATTTAAGGTTACCGAGAGGGTAAAGGTTGTCTTCTCCCAATTTAATTACCTTGAGGAGGTGTGGTGTGATGTTTTTCCCATAACCTATGGTCATGTGAGTCTAGGCGCCGATTGGTTTGCACAACATAAGGTTCCAAATATGCAAAATTGGCCTAATATTGTAAGAGACCGATGGGGACATTGCCTCGAGACTTACATTCTGCCCGGGCCGCAAAAAGAAGTTCCTACCTACTCCAATCCGAATTATTATGAGAGACAAAAGATTGAGAGGAGTAAGGAAGTGAAAGGTGGTAATCCGAGAGTGGCAAAAGGAGAGGTTGTGTTGAGCGAAGTGAGGGGATTACCACCAAACCATGCTAACGTCGTTTGTCCTTCTATTTCTAAGGACACTTGTGCAGGTAGCAACATGGAAAGCGAAGAAGAACAATGCCGAAAGGAAGTTGCTGCCCAAACTTTTGGAGGACTTTCACACCATGACAAAGAAGAATCTACTCAAGGACTTCAAGGTAAAATGGCAAACTCTTACACTCTTGTACGTGTGAATGATAATTGTGTGGCTAGTAGCCCATTGAGTGTGAGTTGTAGTTTACCTATATGTGAGTATATTATTTCTTTGCCACTTGATGATGATGTACATGTTATGAGTGTGGATACACTAGTTGATCCTATTGATGACCGAATAGACCCTTCTTGTAAGATCGATCTATGTCCACCTAGTGTTGAAACCATTATGTTGAATGAAAGTACGTTATCTTCTGAAATTTGTGTTGATCAGCTTATGTGTGAAAGTTACCCACCACTTGAGGATGTGTATGATGTAATTAACGAACCTCAAGTGTGTGATGATGTCGAAAATGTTGATCAAGGTGAGCATGAACCCGAGATCTCTTCTTGGGGTAATATTGTGTTTGAAACATCCTTGGAACTTGATATTGACCACTTAGAGAGTGAGGAACTTGCTTGTTCCAAATCTGTCCGTGAGGTAGATCACACTCTTCTTAGGTACAATTTCTTGTTTGAAGATGATTTAAACATTCCTAATGAACCTAGTGGCGAAAATGATGGTATAGCTTGCCTTGGAAGCTATAGCCTATATGCTAACCCACTATGGTGTGACAACATTTCTCCTCAAGATGGAAATCTCTTCTTGGAAGATGAAAGTACTCTTAAGGGTAGGGAATGTGTAGTCTTGAAAAGGAATAGTCAATCGGGTGAAGATGACCATGACTTGCTTGATTACTTGGGAAACCCGAAATATGATTGTTCTTGTAAAAATATTTTTGTGAATGATTCCTTTGCTGCCCATGGTGATTTATATCTATGTGGGGATTACTCTCTTGAAATAAAAGGTGGTGCATGCTTAGAAATTCTATCTACTTCTTCTTTATGTGTTTCCTATATTAAGCATACTAGTGGTGATGGACTTGAAGCTAGTGAGTACATGCATAAGGACACCATAGTTAAAGTTAGCTTGTGTGACACCTTTCTCTACCCTCCTTGTGCTCATGATATTTCCACTAATGATCTAGAGGGTATGCCTAATTTTGAGGACGACACCTTAGGGAAAAGTGAGAGTGGCCGAAACCCATGTCCATGGCTATTTCTCCCATTCGATCCCGGTACCATCTTAGGGTATGGTAGGAGTTGTCTCGGCCCATGCTCATTATTTATTGATGTTCGTCATAGCCACTTCCTTTGTGACATTTGTACTAAGCTTTTCACGATCAACCCAAAGGATTCTTGGTTATATTGCAAGTATGTGCAACCTTGGTATGTTGAGATGATTTGTTATGCTAACCCTAACCCTCATGCCATGAGGAGTTTGTATTTGTTTGTCCTCTCTTCGGTTTTGCAAGGTTTGGATTCGAGGTCGAATCCTTTTCAAGAAGGGGAGGATGATACGGGACAAATGGCCATCTTATCTTTCGGTGACATCTTTGGAGGCCAACACATAGAGGCTCAAGAATTGGTCACCTCGATGATACAAGAACATGCATGGAGGACCCGTTTTGAGCGTAACTCAAAGCCATCTCGCGTATGGAAGATTGCTTGGAGCATTTAAGAGTGAGGACTCACGGTTTTGGGCCTTAACTAAGGGCATTTTGGACATTACCATGGTGTATTTACACACCATGGCCGCACCTAGATGATACATGATACGGTTGGGGCAGCCTCCACAAGTACACGACCCTTCACACGAAGCCGAGCTCGGGAATTACAAAAACTCCAAGCTTTGTTCATGCAAATGGCCGTGTGTGAGTTGGTGATTGAACCAGCCAAGGACCTGAACGTTTTATGTGTGAAGAGGGGTGTTAATGGGCCATAAACTAGTCTCCAAGGCTGGCCCAAAAGGCAAGGGGCGGATGGGCCTTTTATGTGTGAAGAAGGGGTCTTAATGGGCCATAAACTAGCCTCCAAGGCTGGCCCAATAGGCAAGGGGCGGATGGGCCTTTTAGCCCTTTTGTTTGTAGTATAAATAGACCATGTTAGAGAGTTATTGGGTAGTTTTTGAAATCTGAAGGTTGTAACCTAAAACACTAAACATTTTCCTCTCTATTTCACTCTAGAGAGCCGCCACTATCTCCTCACAAGTAGAGGGATACTTGGGTTGTATCATTGGCTAGAAACAAGGGTTTTGAGGTTGTAAAGTACCTCTTGGTCCTCGTAAGAACTTGGTGTTTACATTCAGCAGATTTCGGGTCCTTCTCTTGAAGTAGGGTTCTTAGTTTTCTTGAATGTTTTATGTCAAGTTATCTATCTTTCATTATCTTGTTGTTGTTGCTGTTTTTGTTATCTTAAAGCCTAGTGAAGCCGTGTGGGGCTCTTTCGATTCACTAGCATTTGTTTCCTATCTTGTTGATCTTGTGTTGTTGCTGAAAAAACAGAAAAACAGAAACTAAAAGAAACTGGTTGTTCTCGTGTTGTTGCTGCTGAAACAGAAACTGAAACTTGCTGATTTTTGTGTTGTTAAACTGAAAATCCGAAACTCTTGTGTTGTTGTTTTGATCTTGTATCACGGGTTCACAACTTCCAAACAAACCGGCCTATAGGAGCAATCCCATGGACACTAAGGAGCTTGAAAGACAAGTTGAGGAGCTTCTCAACAAGGGATACATCAAGGAAGGCATGAGTCCGTGTGCTGTTTCGGTACTTTTGGTACCAAAGAAGGACGGAACTTGGCGCATGTGCGTCGATTGTAGGGCCATCAACAAAATCACTATAAGGTATCGTCATCCAATCCCTAGACTAGATGATATGTTAGATGAGCTCCACGGATCTTGTTTGTTTTCTAAAGTGGACCTTAGGAGCGGCTATCACCAAATTCGCATGCAACTCGGTGATGAGTGGAAGACCGCATTCAAGACCAAATTCGGTCTATATGACTGGCTGGTCATGCCCTTCGGCCTTACCAATGCTCCTAGCACATTTATGAGGCTAATGAATCATGTAATGAAGCCTTATATTGGAAAGTTTGTGGTGGTTTACTTTGTGATACAAGATCAAACCAACAACACCAAGAACAACAAGTAGGTTCGGATTTCAGTCCACAACACAAGAACAACAAGTTTTTAAGTGTCGGTTTTTCAGCTTACAATACAAGAACTAGTTTCGGTTTTCAGCTTACAACACAAGAACTACAAGATGGATAATGATGCTAGTGAATCGAAAAGAGCCCCACACGGCTTCACTAGACTTTAAGATAACAAATCAACCACAACAACAAGATAAAGAAAGATAGATAACTTGACATATAACATTCAAGAAACTAAGAACCCTAGCATCAAGAGAGGACCCTAAGTCTAATGAATATAAACACCAGGTTCTTACGAGGACCAAGAGGCACTCAACGACCTCAAAACCCTTGTTTCTAGCCAAAGAGACAACACAAGTATCCCTCTACTTGTGAGATACTAGGGACGGCTTCAATGAGAGAAGAGAGAGGAAATGTGTTTGTGTTTTTAGGTTACAACTTTCAGCATTCAAAAAACTAAAGGATATCTCTCTAACATGTTCTATTTATACTACAACAAAAAAAGGTAAAATGACCCATCCGCCCTTGCTTTCTTGTGCCACCCTTGGAGAGTAGTTTATTACACTTTAGGACCTCTCTTCACACATAAAAACGTTTAGGTCCTTGGTCGGTTCAATCACCAACTCACACACGGCCATTTGCATGAACAAAGCTTGGAGTTTTTGTAATTCCCGAGCTTGGCTTCGTGTGAAAGGCCGTGTACTTGTGGAGGCTGCCCTAACCGTATCACTTTGATGATGTGTTGGTGTATAGTAAGTCTATTGATGATCATGTAATGCATTTGAGATGTGTGTTTGATGTGCTCCGAAAGGAGAAGCTGTATGCCAACATAGAGAAGTGTTCTCCGAAAGGAGAAGCTAGTCCTTACAAGCTACAATGGTTGAACGATTGTGGTGAATTGAAGGTCACACGGCAATGTGTGATTCGGTGTAAGGTGGGCAACTACCACGATGAGGTGCTTTGTGACGTGATTCCAATGCAAGCATGTCACTTGTTGTTAGGTAGACCATGGCAATATCATAGGTCTACTAAACACGATGGGAGGTCCAACCGGTATACACTTGAGAGGGATGGCCGAAAGGTCACACTTCACCCTCTATCACCCTCACAAGTAAATGAGTGGCATCAAAAGATGAGGGAGTTAAAGGGAAGAGGGAAGGAAGCCGAAAAGGGAGAAAAAGGGGGGGATGCCGTAGGTGAGGAAGTAGGGACCTCCGAGGTTGCTCCGACGCCAAGGGAGGGGGAAAACGTAGTGATGTTGGCTAGGAGAAAAGAACTCTTCATGGACCATGATGAACACAAGCCGATGCTACTATTGGCCCATTGTTTTAATACTAACACCACTAATTCTTCCATTTCTCCTTTGATTTCTTGTGTGTTGCAGGAGTATGACGATGTATTCCCTCAAGAACTTCCGCAAGGACTGCCCCCACTTCGGGGAATTGAACACCAAATTGATTTGGTGCCGGGATCACAACTTCCAAACAAACCGGCCTATAGGAGCAATCCTATGGACACTAAGGAGCTTGAAAGACAAGTTGAGGAGCTTCTCAACAAGGGATATATCAAGGAAAGCTTGAGTCCGTGTGTTGTCCCGGTGCTTTTGGTGCCAAAGAAGGACGGAACTTGGCGCATGTGCGTCGATTGTAGAGCCATCAACAAAATCACTATAAGCTTAGATGGAAATAAAAGAGCCGAGGCCATGAAGAAAATGCATGAGACGGTGCGGATCAAGCTTGAAAAGAAGAACCAAGAGATTGCAAAAAGGGTAAACAAAGGGAGAAGGAGGCTTGTGCTTGAACCCGGAGATTGGGTGTGGGTGCATCTTCGGAAGGAGCGGTTTCCAGCTCAAAGGAAGTCCAAATTGCTGCCGAGGGGTGATGGTCCTTTCCAAGTACTTGAGAGGATCAATGACAACGCCTACAAGATTGACCTTCCACCGGAATATCAAGTGCACAACACTTTCAACGTTGGTGATCTCTCCCTCGTGGATGCGGTTGAAGATGGCCAAATGCCGAATTTGAGGTTAAATTCCTCTCAAGATGGAGAGGATGATACGGTTAGGGCAACCTCCACAGGTACACGGCCTTTCACACGAAGCCAAGCTCGGGAATTACAAGCACTCCAAGCTTTGTTCATGCAAATGGCCGTGTGTGAGTTGGTGATCGAACCAACCAAGGACCTAATCGTTTTTATGTGTGAAGAGAGGTCCTAAAGTGTAATAAAATACTCTCCAAGGTGGGCACAAGAAAGCAAGGGCGGATGGGTCATTTTGCTCCTTTTGTTGTAGTATAAATAGAACATGATAGTGTGATATCCCTTAGTTTTTGAAAGCTGAAATTGTAACCTAAAAACACAAACATTTTCCTCTCTCTTCTTCTCCAAGAAGCCGTCCCTAGATCTCACAAGTAGAGGGATACTTGTGTTGTCTCTTTGGCTAGAAACAAGGGTTTTGAGGTTGTTGAGCACCTCTTGGTCCTCGTAAGAAATTGGTGTTTATATTCATTAGACTTAGGGTCCTCTCTTGATGTTAGGGTTCTTAGTTTCTTGAATGTTATATGTCAAGTTATCTATCTTTCTTTATCTTGTTGTTGTTGTGTTGATTTTGTTATCTTGAAAGTCTAGTGAAGCCGTGTGGGGCTCTTTTCGATTCACTAGCATTTGTTCTCTATCTTGTTGTTCTTGTGTTGCAAGTTGAAAACCGAAACTAGTTTTTGTGTTGTAAGCTGAAAAACCGAAAACTAAAACTTGTTGTTCTTGTGTTGTTGGACTGAAATCTGAAGCTCTTGGTGTTGTTGGTTGGATCTTGTATCATGACCAGCTTAGATGGAAATAAAAGAGCCGAGGCAATGAAGAAAATGCATGAGACGGTGCGGATCAAGCTTGAAAAGAAGAACCAAGAGATTGCAAAAAGGGTAAACAAGGGGAGAAGAAGGCTTGTGCTTGAACCCGAAGATTGGGTGTGGGTGCATCTTCGAAAGGATCGGTTTCCAGCTCAAAGGAAGTCCAAATTGCTGCCAAGGGGTGATGGTCCTTTCCAAGTACTTGAGAGAATCAATGACAACGCCTACAAGATTGACCTTCCACCGGAATATCAAGTGCACAACACTTTCAACGTTGGTGATCTCTCCCTCGTGGATGCGGTTGAAGATGACCAAATGCTGAATTTGAGGTCAAATTCCTCTCAAGATGGAGAGGATGATACGATTAGGGCAGCCTCCACAGGTACACGGCCTTTCACACGAAGCCAAGCTCAGGAATTACAAAAACTCCAAGCTTTGTTCATGCAAATGGCCGTGTGTGAGTTGGTGATTGAACCAACCAAGGACCTAAACGTTTTTATGTGTGAAGAGAGGTCCTAATGTGTAATAAACTACTCTCCAAGGTTGGCACAAGAAGCAAGGGCGGATGGGTCATTTTACCCCTTTTGTTTGTAGTATAAAGAGAACATGTTAGAGAGTGATCCCTTAGTTTTTCAATGCTGATTTTTGTAACCTAAAAACACTAAACATTTCCTCTCTCTTCCACTCATTGAAGCCGCCCCTATTATCTCACAAGTAGAGGGATACTTGTGTTGTCTCTTTGGCTAGAAACAAGGGTTTTGAGGTCGTTGAGTGCCTCTTGGTCCTCGTAAGAACTTGGTGTTTATATTCATTAGACTTAGGGTCCTCTCTTGATGTTAGGGTTCTTAGTTTCTTGAATGTTATATGTCAAGTTATCTATCTTTCTTTATCTTGTTGTTGTTGTTGATTTTGTTATCTTAAAGTCTAGTGAAGCCGTGTGGGGCTCTTTTCGATTCACTAGCATTGTTATCTATCTTGTTGTTCTTGTGTTGTGGGCTGAAAAACCGAAACTTAAACTTGTTGTTCTTGTGTTGTTGGACTGAAATCCGAGCCTACTTGAAGCTCTGGGTGTTGTTGGTTTGATTTTGTATTATTGAGGCACCAAAATCAAAACTAGGATAAACCAATAGGATACAAAAATCTTGTGTTCTTGTTGTTATTGTTAAATACGAATCTTGTGCCTTTGTGTACATCTCGTTCTTCACGTATTTTTGCTGTTTTGGTGTGAAATACACCTTGTTCACCTTGTATTCTTGTTGTATTCATGAATTCAAGAGAGGTCTCCAATCGGTCCAAGGATCTTAGTGATTTGTTGACGGTTTTGGAGTGTGTTTGTGGACTATTTTTTGTGTGATTTCGTGTCTTCCAAGTTTTTATCATATCAAACCCCTTTGCTGAATAAGAATTTCGTTTGGGAGGGAAAAAATAAAGGTTTGAAAGCCTTTTTTGGAGCTTCAAATGAATTCAAAAACAATGGTCCCCTGATACGGTTAAGGCAGCCTCCACAGGTACACGGCCTTTCACACGAAGCCAAGCTCGGGAATTACAAACACTCCAAGCTTTGTTCATGCAATTGGCCGTGTGTGATTTGTTGATCGAACCAACCAAGAACCTAAACGTTCTTATGTGTGAAGAGGGGTCCTAAAGTGTAATAAAACTAATCCCCAAGGGTGCCACAAGAAAGCAAGGGCGGAAGGGTCTTTTACTCCTTTTTGTTGTAGTATAAATAGAACCTCATAGTGAGACATCCTTTAGTTTTTGAAAGCTGAAATTTGTAACCTAAAAACACAAACATTTTACTCTCTCTTCTTCTCCAAGAAGCCGTCCCTAGATCTCACAAGTAGAGGGATACTTGTGTTGTCTCTTTGGCTAGAAACAAGGGTTTTGAGGTTGTTGAGTGCCTCTTGGTCCTCGTAAGAACTTGGTTTTTATATTCATTAGACTTAGGGTCCTCTCTTGATGTTAGGGTTCTTAGTTTCTTGAATGTTATATGTCAAGTTATCTATCTTTCTTTATCTTGTTGTTGTTGTGTTGATCTTGTTATTTTGTGAGCCTTTACTTGTTCCCTACTTCTTGGACAAGTTTAAGGTTACCGAGAGGGTAAAAGTTGTCTTCTCCCAATTTAATTACCATGAGGAGGTGTGGTGTGATGTTTTTCCCATAACCTATGGTCATGTGAGTTTAGGCGCCGATTGGTTTGCACAACATAAAGTACCAAATATGCAAAATTGGCCTAATATTGTAAGAGACCGATGGGGAAATTGCCTCGAGACGTACATTCTGCCCGGGCCGCAAAAAGAAGTTCCTACCTACTCCAATCCGAATTATTATGAGAGACAAAAGATTGAGAGGAGTAAGGAAGTGAAAGGTGGTAATCCGAGAGTGGAAAAGGAGAGGTTGTGTGGAGCAAAGTAAGAGGATTACCACCAAACCATGCTAACATTGTTTGTCCTTCTATTTCTAAGGACATTTGTGTAGGTAGCAACATGGAAAGCGAAGAAGAACAATGCCAAAAGAAAGTTGCTGCCCAAGCTTTTGGAGGACCGTCACACCACGACAAAGAAGAATCTACTCAAGGACTTCAAGGTAAAATGGCAAACTCTTACACTTTTGTACATGTGAATGATAATTGTGTGGCTAGTAGCCCATTGAGTGTGAGTTGTAGTTTGCCTATAGGTGAGTGTATTATTTCTTTGCCACTTGATGATGATGTACATGTTATGAGTGTGGATACACTAGTTGATCCTATTGATGACCGAATAGACTATTCTTGTAAGATCGATCTATGCCCACCTAGTGTTGAAACCATTATGTTGAATGAAAGTACATTATCTTCTGAAATTTGTGTTGATCAACTTATGTGTGAAATTTATCCACCACTTGAGGATGTGTATGATGTAATTAATGAACCTCAAGTGTGTGATGATGTTGAAAATGTTGATCAAAGTGAGCATGAACCCGAGAGCTCTTCTTGGGGTAATATTGTGTTTGAAACATCCTTGAAACTTGATATTGATCATTTAGCGAGTGAGGAACTTGTTGGTTCCAATTCTGTCCGTGAGGTAGATCACACTCTTATTAGGTACAATGTCTTGTTTGAAGATGACTTGAACACTCCTAATGAACCTAGTGGTGACAATGATGGCATAGCTTGCCTTGGAAGCTATAGCCTATATGCTAACCCACTATGGTGTGACAATATTCCTCCTAAAGAGGGAAATCACTTCTTGGAAGATGAGAGTCCTCTTAAGGGTAAGGAATGTGTAGTGGCGAAAGCTACCTCTTCTTCTACTTTGTGTGATTTCCTTGTTGAGAGTACTCATGGTGATTATTGGGAGACTATTAGTGAGTACACACGTGAGAGCACCTTAGTAGAAGTCGATTGGAGTGATACTTTTCTCTACTCCCCATTTGCCTTGGATCATATGTATGTTATTGTAGGGAGAATGTCATTTAGTTTGGGTGTAGACCACGGGAAAGGGGAGTGTTGCCGAGACCCGTGTCTATGGCTACGTTTCCTATTTGAACCCGGTGCCAAATTTAGAAATGGTGATGTTGGTGCACCAAACTTGTTGCTTGGTCTACATGACAAGCAAAGTGTCACTCTTGATGTATCCTATAACCAAATCCTTTGTGCAGCTTTTGTTGAGTTTTTAATATTCCTTGCAAAGGATTCTTGGTTATATTGCAAGTATGTGCAACCTTGGTATGTTGAGATGATTTGTTATGCTAACCCTAACCCTCATGCCATGAGGAGTTTGTATTTGTTTGTCCTCTCTTCGGTTTTGCAAGGTTTGGATTCGAGGTCGAATCCTTTTCAAGAAGGGGAGGATGATACGGGACAAATGGCCATCTTATCTTTGGATGACATCTTTGGAGGCCAACACATAGAGGCTCAAGACTTGGTCACCTCGATAATACAAGAACATGCATGGAGGACCCGTTTTGAGCGTAACTTAAAGCGATCTCGCATATGGAAGATTGCTTGGAGCATTTAAGAGTGAGGACTCACGGTTTTGGGCCTTAACTAAGGGCATTTTGGGACATGACACATGGCGTATTTACACACCATGGCCGCACCTATCATTAAGGGCAAAGTGGTCTTTTGTAGTCTTTTGTATTACTGATACGGTTAGGGCAGCCTCCACCGGTACACGGCCTTTCACACGAAGCCAAGCTCGGGAATTACAAAGACTCCAAGTTTTGTTCATGCAAATGGCCGTGCGTGAGTTGGTGATGGAACCGACCAAGGACCTAAACGTTTTTATGTGTGAAGAGAGGTCCTAATGTGTAATAAACTACTCTCCAAAGTTGGCACAAGAAGCAAGGGCGTTAGGGTCATTTTACTCCTTCTTGTTGTAGTATAAATAGAACATGTTAGTGAGATATCCCTTAGTTTTGAGATTTCAGAAAGTTGTAACCTAAACACTAAACATTTTTCTCTCTATTTCACTCTTAGGAGCCGCCACTATCTCCTCACAAGTAGAGGGATACTTGGGTTGTCTCTTTGGCTAGAAACAAGGGTTTTGAGGTCTTGAGTGCCTCTTGGTCCTCGTAAGAACTTGGTGTTTTCATTCAGCAGATTTTGGGTCCTTCTCTTGAAGTAGGGTTCTTAGTTTCTTGAATGTTTTATGTCAAGTTATCTATCTTTATTTATCCTGTTGTTGTTACTGATTTTTGTTAACTCAAGTCTAGTGAAGCCGTGTGGGGCTCTTTTCGATTCACTAGCATCGTTATCCTTCTTATTGTTCTTGTATTGTTGGACTGAAAAACCGAAACAAAAACTGGATGTTCTTGTGTTGTTGTTGCTGAAAACAGAAACTAAAAACTGGTTGTTCTAGTTGTTAATCTGAAATCCGTGACTCCTTGAAGTGCTTGTTGTTGTTGGGTTTGATCTTGTATCATTTGGTATCAAAGCAAGACCGGTTGTGTTCCAACATAACCCATCTTGGGCAAGTTCTCGGCTTAAACAACAACAACAACAAAAAAAATTCTGAAATCTGCCCACAAGAAGTTGAAAACCGAGAATGATGTTATATGTTTAGATCTAGGTGTTATTTTGCTTGTTTAGTGAGTTTCTAGTGTTGGTTTCTTTCTCACCAACACTAAGGTGTCTAGATCCGAAAGTTGAGCTTGAAAGACTTGAATATTGTGTAGTGAATTGAAGTGGCCGAAAGTTGTATGTTGTTGCTAACCAAAAGAAAATCGGTGGTTGTATGTTATGTGCTAAAGAAGTTGATGAAGTTTGTGAAAGTGTTCATCTTTTGAACTTGTTCATATGGTTCATCTTGTTGTGTGATCAAGTGGAAGACAAGCTATAAAGTGTTGTGAAAGACTTGCACCCATCACTTTGTAGTCTTGTCAATCACTTTCCCTAATTCAAGGAGCCTTGTTTTGTGGGATTTGCCTACCAAACCCCACTTTCTTGAGATTGAAAAGGGGTGAAAGACTACAAGATTTTAGTTTTCCCACCAAAACACATTTCAAATTATAACAAGTTGTGTGAATATTAACTCAAAACAAAAAAAAAAGAGAAAGAGAAAAAAAAATCCGAGAGAAGAAAAAAAAACGTGTGGGACCATTGCATGCTACCATGTCACTATAAGCTCAACTTAGGATATTCTTTGGTTGCTAATTGTTGATTCTTGGTTTCCCTTACTTGGTCTTAGAACTAATTAACAAACTAGTACTTTCCTACTAGGTTGTTAACTAGTTCCTTGAACCGTTTGTTCGTGTCAACGATTATTTGTGTGCTTTATTCGTTTGAACGAATTGCTGATTTTGACTCTAGTCCGGCAAGAATTCTTTGAGTCTTCAAACAAGAATCCATTCCGGACAAGAGCTTACTCATACCTTAACATCTCACGGTTACTAGCCAATTATACAACCCTTGTGGAACACAAACTTGTGGTGAACTAAAGCGGCTAATACCTTGACAATGGAAGGAGCTTTACTACTAATATTGTTTGTTCATTTTGTAGGTTTAAAGGGTGATATAAGAGGAAAATGACTTTGATAGCCGGGGATTATTGAGACTACAATATGGGAGGCTATGATTGTAGTGAGGGTTTTTATGGCTACGACGTTGAGGGAGATTGCGGAGGCTATGAAAATAGCCATGGGCAAAACATAGGCAGATTTGAGAATTACTGTTTTGAGGGAGAAAATGAGGTGAATGAAGTGCCTAGTGCTTATGGTGACTTTGGAGATGATGTAGGACCTCGTGATGGATCTTATGATGAAGTTGGGACATATGAGGAGTCTTGCACTCCCCACTCCGAACCTAGGTTTGGCGTTAGGTATCACCCTATCATTCGTAAACTTTATGAGAGCTATGATGAGAGTACACGTGAGGAGTGTGGAGATTCATATTCCCCACCTTGTAGTACTTCTTATCAAGGTCGATATAGTGAGAATGGTTATACTAGCTATAGTGTAGGTTGTCCAATGGGAAGAAGAGGATATACATCTCCAAAACCGAGGGGTACTCATGTGCTTTACAATGTTGATCCGAGAAGGAGTGTACACTCCGGAAAGGTGACCATTTGTGGGATACCGGGCTGCCTCGTTGTGTTAAATGATAGGTACTATAGAAACTACATTGTTCCATCCATGGTTGATTACTTGGGGTTATTTTGTGAGCCTTTACTTGTTCCCTACTTCTTGGACAAGTTTAAGGTTACCGAGAGGGTAAAAGTTGTCTTCTCCCAATTTAATTACCATGAGGAGGTGTGGTGTGATGTTTTTCCCATAACCTATGGTCATGTGAGTTTAGGCGCCGATTGGTTTGCACAACATAAAGTACCAAATATGCAAAATTGGCCTAATATTGTAAGAGACCGATGGGGAAATTGCCTCGAGACGTACATTCTGCCCGGGCCGCAAAAAGAAGTTCCTACCTACTCCAATCCGAATTATTATGAGAGACAAAAGATTGAGAGGAGTAAGGAAGTGAAAGGTGGTAATCCGAGAGTGGAAAAGGAGAGGTTGTGTGGAGCAAAGTAAGAGGATTACCACCAAACCATGCTAACATTGTTTGTCCTTCTATTTCTAAGGACATTTGTGTAGGTAGCAACATGGAAAGCGAAGAAGAACAATGCCAAAAGAAAGTTGCTGCCCAAGCTTTTGGAGGACCGTCACACCACGACAAAGAAGAATCTACTCAAGGACTTCAAGGTAAAATGGCAAACTCTTACACTTTTGTACATGTGAATGATAATTGTGTGGCTAGTAGCCCATTGAGTGTGAGTTGTAGTTTGCCTATAGGTGAGTGTATTATTTCTTTGCCACTTGATGATGATGTACATGTTATGAGTGTGGATACACTAGTTGATCCTATTGATGACCGAATAGACTATTCTTGTAAGATCGATCTATGCCCACCTAGTGTTGAAACCATTATGTTGAATGAAAGTACATTATCTTCTGAAATTTGTGTTGATCAACTTATGTGTGAAATTTATCCACCACTTGAGGATGTGTATGATGTAATTAATGAACCTCAAGTGTGTGATGATGTTGAAAATGTTGATCAAAGTGAGCATGAACCCGAGAGCTCTTCTTGGGGTAATATTGTGTTTGAAACATCCTTGAAACTTGATATTGATCATTTAGCGAGTGAGGAACTTGTTGGTTCCAATTCTGTCCGTGAGGTAGATCACACTCTTATTAGGTACAATGTCTTGTTTGAAGATGACTTGAACACTCCTAATGAACCTAGTGGTGACAATGATGGCATAGCTTGCCTTGGAAGCTATAGCCTATATGCTAACCCACTATGGTGTGACAATATTCCTCCTAAAGAGGGAAATCACTTCTTGGAAGATGAGAGTCCTCTTAAGGGTAAGGAATGTGTAGTGGCGAAAGCTACCTCTTCTTCTACTTTGTGTGATTTCCTTGTTGAGAGTACTCATGGTGATTATTGGGAGACTATTAGTGAGTACACACGTGAGAGCACCTTAGTAGAAGTCGATTGGAGTGATACTTTTCTCTACTCCCCATTTGCCTTGGATCATATGTATGTTATTGTAGGGAGAATGTCATTTAGTTTGGGTGTAGACCACGGGAAAGGGGAGTGTTGCCGAGACCCGTGTCTATGGCTACGTTTCCTATTTGAACCCGGTGCCAAATTTAGAAATGGTGATGTTGGTGCACCAAACTTGTTGCTTGGTCTACATGACAAGCAAAGTGTCACTCTTGATGTATCCTATAACCAAATCCTTTGTGCAGCTTTTGTTGAGTTTTTAATATTCCTTGCAAAGGATTCTTGGTTATATTGCAAGTATGTGCAACCTTGGTATGTTGAGATGATTTGTTATGCTAACCCTAACCCTCATGCCATGAGGAGTTTGTATTTGTTTGTCCTCTCTTCGGTTTTGCAAGGTTTGGATTCGAGGTCGAATCCTTTTCAAGAAGGGGAGGATGATACGGGACAAATGGCCATCTTATCTTTGGATGACATCTTTGGAGGCCAACACATAGAGGCTCAAGACTTGGTCACCTCGATAATACAAGAACATGCATGGAGGACCCGTTTTGAGCGTAACTTAAAGCGATCTCGCATATGGAAGATTGCTTGGAGCATTTAAGAGTGAGGACTCACGGTTTTGGGCCTTAACTAAGGGCATTTTGGGACATGACACATGGCGTATTTACACACCATGGCCGCACCTATCATTAAGGGCAAAGTGGTCTTTTGTAGTCTTTTGTATTACTGATACGGTTAGGGCAGCCTCCACCGGTACACGGCCTTTCACACGAAGCCAAGCTCGGGAATTACAAAGACTCCAAGTTTTGTTCATGCAAATGGCCGTGCGTGAGTTGGTGATGGAACCGACCAAGGACCTAAACGTTTTTATGTGTGAAGAGAGGTCCTAATGTGTAATAAACTACTCTCCAAAGTTGGCACAAGAAGCAAGGGCGTTAGGGTCATTTTACTCCTTCTTGTTGTAGTATAAATAGAACATGTTAGTGAGATATCCCTTAGTTTTGAGATTTCAGAAAGTTGTAACCTAAACACTAAACATTTTTCTCTCTATTTCACTCTTAGGAGCCGCCACTATCTCCTCACAAGTAGAGGGATACTTGGGTTGTCTCTTTGGCTAGAAACAAGGGTTTTGAGGTCTTGAGTGCCTCTTGGTCCTCGTAAGAACTTGGTGTTTTCATTCAGCAGATTTTGGGTCCTTCTCTTGAAGTAGGGTTCTTAGTTTCTTGAATGTTTTATGTCAAGTTATCTATCTTTATTTATCCTGTTGTTGTTACTGATTTTTGTTAACTCAAGTCTAGTGAAGCCGTGTGGGGCTCTTTTCGATTCACTAGCATCGTTATCCTTCTTATTGTTCTTGTATTGTTGGACTGAAAAACCGAAACAAAAACTGGATGTTCTTGTGTTGTTGTTGCTGAAAACAGAAACTAAAAACTGGTTGTTCTAGTTGTTAATCTGAAATCCGTGACTCCTTGAAGTGCTTGTTGTTGTTGGGTTTGATCTTGTATCAGCATGCTACTATGTCACTATAAGCTCAACTTAGGATATTCTTTAGTTGCTAATTGTTGATTCTTGGTTTCCCTTACTTGGTCTTAGAACTAATTAACAAACTAGTATTTTCCCACTAGGTTGTTAACTAGTTCCTTGAGCCGTTTGTTCGTGTCAACGGTTGTTTGTGTGCTTTTATTCGTTAGAATGAGTTGCTGATTTTGATTCTAGTCCGGCAAGAATTCTTTGAGTCTTCAAAACAAGAATCCATTCCGGACAAGAGCTTACTCAAACCTTGTGAATCTCACGGTTACTAGCCAATTATACAACACTTGTGGAACACGAACTTGTGGGGACTAAAGCGGCTAATACCTTGACGATGGAAGGAACAACATCTCATAATGCGGATACTAATGCCCTTGACTCAATGAGGGCCACTCTCGAGGCCGTTACTCGGACACTTGAAAGAATGAATTTGGAATTTGGGGCCGTGAGGGGGGACTTGGCAGCAATAAGGGGGGAAGTATCGACTATTAGTGGGAGACTAGATCAAGTGGAGAGTCAAAGGAACTCTCGGCCATCGACTCCTCTACATGTCTCTACCAATGGTCATGAGCAGACCTCCTCCGCAACCATCACTCCCGAAATGGTCCACCAAATATTAAATGCACCTCAAGCTCCACTAAATACCGCCAACCAATCTACCAACTTTCCTCCAAACCGAGACTCCGCTAGACCACTACATTTCCAAGCGCCTCCAATTCCACAAGAGGGATTTGGGCGCCAAGCACCTCCACTAAATCCGAACCCTCCCTTCCAAGCTCCACTAAACCAAAGACCACAAATTCCAATTCCTACAAATCAAAATGGCCAAGGCCGACCAGCCCACTTTGGCGGATACGGTAGAGAGGAGTATGATGGAGAGGGATCCTATGATGATGCTTATATGAGGGAGGAGGAGTTAAGAGGGGGTCGGGGAGAACCTAGGAGATACCGGGGGTATGGAGATAGGGGAAACCGACACCAAGAGAGAGACGTAGGCATCAACACCATCAAGTTGAGCCTACCTATCTTTAAGGGCGAAAGTGATCCCGAGGCCTACTTAACTTGGGAATCGGCTTGTGACAAAGTTTTCCAAGTTAATGACATCTCGGAAGAAAAGAAGAGTTGCTATGCTATAGCTCACCTCGAGGGCTATGCTAACACTTGGTGGGAGTATGTTAAACGATTTGGTAATGAATTGGTTGACGGGCAGCCACCACCTTGGTATCGGTTGAGGTACTTGATGAGACAATGATACCTTCCCGAGAGATACCGACATGAATTGCTTGCTAGATTATATGGCTTGCGGCAAGGAGGCAAGAGTGTGATGGCCTATTTTGACGAGTTCCAACAACTCATGTTGAAACTTGATCACCGTGGGGAGCAAATCAGCCATGACATCATCCGGTTCAAGTGTGGATTGAACAAAGAGATCTCCACTCACTTGACCCTTCATCGGTTCGAAACTATTGACGGTATATTCCAAGCGGCCCTAGAAATTGAAAGGGAACTTAAGGAGAGATCAACCTTCAAGGCACGGGTCCAAACCCCCTCGGGTTGGACCAAAAACAAGGACCAACCCGGTCCTATGAAGCTGCCCGAATCCAAAACAGTTCCTAAGTTGCCTCCGAAGCCGGAGGCTCACAAATACCCCAACCCAAAGGGGTTCCAATGTTTCAAGTGCCAAGGTTGGGGGCATAAGGCAAATGAATGTCCGAACCGGCGTAATGTGATCCTACGAGAAGGGAAAGTATACTACCTTGGTGAGGAGGTGGTGTCCGAAAGGGGGGAGGTTGAGGCCGAGCCTCAAGATGGAGAGGAAGCCGAGAATGAACCGAATGAGGAAGGAGTAGATGATAGTGAAGATGTCTATCCACAAGAAGGGGAGTGTGTGGTTCCAAACTTTATGGTTAGACGCGTCATGATTAGTAAGGCGGTAGATGACCCGAGCCAAAGGGAAAATCTATTCCATACTAAGTGCCTTGTAAAGGGGAGTGTGTGCACCTTGGTAATTGATAGTGGTAGCTGTACAAATGTTGCGAGCCATGCTATGGTAAACTTCTTGAAGCTACCGACTACACCACACACTAGTCCTTACAAGCTACAATGGTTGAATGATTGTGGTGAATTGAAGGTCACACGGCAATGTATGATTCGGTTTAAGGTGGGCAACTACCACGATGAAGTGCTTTGTGATGTGATTCCAATGCAAGCATGTCACTTGTTGTTAGGTAGACCTTGGCAATATGATAGGTCTACTAAACACGATGGGAGGTCCAACCGGTACACGCTTGAGAAGGATGGCCGAAAGGTCACACTTCACCCTCTTTCACCCTCCCAAGTAAATGAGTGGTATCAAAAAATGAGAGAATTAAAAGGGAAGGGGAGGGAACCCGAGAGGGGAGAAAAGGGAAGGGAGGCCGTAGGTGAGGAGGTAGGGACATCCGAGCCTGTCCCAACGCCAAGGGAAGGGGAAAACGTAGTGATGTTGGCTAGGAGAAAGGAACTTTTCGTGGACCATGACGAAAACAAGCCGATGCTACTTTTGGCCCATTGCTTTAATACTAACCCCACTAATTCTTCCATTTCCCCTTTGATTTCTTGTGTGTTGCAGGAGTATGAAGATGTATTTCCGCAAGAACTTCCGCGAGGATTGCCCCTACTTCGGGGAATTGAGCACCAAATTGATTTGGTGCCGGGTTCACAGCTTCCAAACAAACCGGCCTATAGGAGCAATCCTATGGACACGAAGGAGCTTGAAAGACAAGTGGAGGATCTACTCAACAAGGGATACATCAAAGAAAGCATGAGTCCGTGTGCTGTTCCGGTACTTTTGGTACTAAAGAAGGACGGAACGTGGCGCATGTGCGTCGATTGCCGAGCCATCAACAAAATCACTATAAGGTATCGTCATCCAATCCCTAGACTAGATGATATGTTAGATGAGCTCCACGGATCTTGTGTGTTTTCTAAAGTGGACCTTAGGATCGGCTATCACCAAATTCGCATGCAACCCGGTGATGAGTGGAAGACCGCATTCAAGACCAAATTCGGTCTATATGAGTGGCTGGTCATGCCATTCGGCCTTACCAATGCTCCTAGCACTTTTATGAGGCTAATGAATCATGTAATGAAGCCTTATATTGGAAAGTTTGTGGTGGTTTACTTTGATGATGTGTTGGTGTATAGTAAGTCTATTGATGATCATGTAATGCATTTGAGATGTGTGTTTGATGTACTCCGAAAGGAGAAGTTGTATGCCAACATGGAGAAGTGTTCTTTTGGTGTTGATAAAGTTGTATTCTTGGGTTTTGTCGTGAGCTCAAGGGGTGTGGAAGTGGACGACTCCAAGATAGACTCTATACGAAGTTGGCTGACCCCTAAAACTATTGGAGGAATCCGAAGTTTCCACGGGTTGGCAAGCTTTTATAGGAGGTTTGTCAAAGGGTTTAGCTCCATAGCAGCCCCCTTGACCGAGGTAATTAGGAAGGATGGACCCTTTAAATGGGGTGAAGAGCAAGCTAGGGCTTTTGAGGCCTTGAAAGCTACGCTCATCTCGGCACCTTTATTGCAATTGCCCGATTTTGATAAGATGTTTGAAGTAGAGTGTGATGCTAGTAAGGTTGGCATCGGGGCTGTTTTGATGCAAGAAGGTAAGCCCGTTGCCTATTTTAGTGAAAAGCTCAAAGGGGCAACTCTTAATTACTCGACTTATGATTTGGAGTTGTACGCCCTTGTTAGAGCCTTGGGAAATTGGCAGCACTATTTGTGGCCTAAGGAGTTTGTGATACGAACGGATCATGAGTCGTTGAAACACCTTAAGAGCCAAGACAAGCTGAATAGGCGTCATGCTAAGTGGATTGAGTTCATCGAGACTTTCCCTTATGTAATTCATTACAAAAGGGGAAAGGAAAATGTAGTTGCCGATGCCTTGTCTCGGAAGCATGTGCTTGTTGCTACCTTGTCTTCGAAGTTAATGGGTTTTGAGATCTTGCGGATGTTGTATCCCGAGGATCCCACCTTTGCTCCTATTTTTAGGGAATGCAAAGAGTGGGGAAGGGACCGTTGGCTTAAGGAAAATAACCATTCCTCCTACTCTCGGTTCGAGGGATATTTGTTCAAAGGGAGGAGGTTGTGTGTTCCTTCTAGTTCGTGGAGGGAATTACTTGTGAGGGAGGCCCATGACGGAGGCCTCATGGGTCACTTTGGGGTAGACAAGACCCTCGGAATCCTAGAGGAGAACTTCTATTGGCCCAAAATGCGCAAAGATGTCACAAAAATTTGTAATCAATGTGCGGCCTGCCGGAGTGCTAAATCTCGCCTCCAACCTCAAAGATTATACACCCCACTCCCTACTCCCCTTAGACCTTTGTTGGACATCTCGATGGATTTCGTTTTGGGGCTGCCAAGGACTAGAAAGGGGCGAGATAGCATTTTCGTGGTTGTTGATAGATTCTCTAAAATGGCTCACTTTATTCCATGTGCTAAAACCGAGGACGCTCCTAGTGTGGCTTCATTATTTGTTGAACATGTTGTAAAGCTTCACGGGGTACCAAGGACCATTGTGAGTGATAGGGACTCCAAGTTCCTAAGTCTCTTTTGGAAGTCCATGTGGGGTAGGCTTGGGACGAAGTTACTTTTCTCCACGTCTTGCCACCCACAAACCGACGGCCAAACGGAGGTAGTAAATAGAACCTTAGGGTCTATGCTACGTTCTATGGTTAAAGGTAAGATGACTTCATGGGAAGAACACCTACCCTTGGTGGAATTTGCATACAACCGGGTAATACATTCGAGCACGGGGATGACTCCCTTTGAATGTGTTTACGGCCTAAACCCCCTTACCCCTTTAGATCTCACTCCTTTGTCTAGTGATCTTATGACCAGCTTAGATGGAAATAAAAGAGCCGAGGCCATGAAGAAAATGCATGAGACGGTGCGGATCAAGCTTGAAAAGAAGAATCAAGAGATTGCAAAAAGGGCAAACAAAGGAAGAAGGAAGCTTGTGCTTGAACCCGGAGATTGGGTGTGGGTGCATCTTCGAAAGGATCGGTTTCCATCTCAAAGGAAGTCCAAATTGCTGCCGAGGGGTGATGGTCCTTTCCAAGTACTTGAGAGAATCAATGACAACGCCTACAAGATTGACCTGCCACCGGAATATCAAGTGCACAACACCTTCAACGTTGGAGATCTCTCCCTCGTGGATGCGGTTGAAGATAACCAAATGCCGAATTTGAGGTCAAATTTCTCTCAAGATGGAGAGGATGATACGGTTAAGGCAGCCTCCACAGGTACACGGCCTTTCACACGAAGCCAAGCTCGGGAATTACAAACACTCCAAGCTTTGTTCATGCAATTGGCCGTGTGTGATTTGTTGATCGAACCAACCAAGGACCTAAACGTTCTTATGTGTGAAGAGGGGTCCTAAAGTATAATAAAACTAATCCCCAAGGGTGCCACAAGAAAGCAAGGGCGGAAGGGTCTTTTACTCCTTTTTGTTGTAGTATAAATAGAACCTCATAGTGAGACATCCTTTAGTTTTTGAAAGCTGAAATTTGTAACCTAAAAACACAAACATTTTACTCTCTCTTCTTCTCCAAGAATGATACAAGATCAAAACCACAACAACAAGAGCTTCGGATTTCAACCAACAACCACAAGAACTACAACTTTTAGTTTCCGGTTTTTAGCTTACAACACAAGTGATAGTTTTCGGTTTTTAGTCACAATCCGAGGATAACAATAGATGCAACAATGCTAGTGAATCGAAACAAGCCCCACACGGCTTCACTAGACTTCAAGATAAGCAAAAGTAACACAATAACAACAAGATAAGGAAAGATATATAACTTGACATACAATATTCAAGAAACTAAGAACCCTAACAACATGAAAGGACCCTAAGCCTAATGAATATTAACACCAAGCTCTTACAAAGACCAAGAGGCACTCAACAACCTCAAAACCTTTGTTTCTAGCCAAGGAGACAACACAAGTATTCCTCTACTTGTGAGATTTGGAACCGGCTTCTTGGAGAAGAAGAGAGAAGATATTTGGTCTTTTAGGTTACAAATTCTGATTTCAAAATGAACTAAGGGATCTCTCACTATAAGGTTCTATTTATACTACAACAAAAGGAGCAAAAGACCCTTCCGCCCTTGCCTTTGTTGTGGCCTCCTTGGGGAATTAATTTATTACACTTTAGGCCCCTCCTCACACATAAGGACGTTGAGGCCCTTGCTTGGTTCGGCCAACAACTCACACACGGCCATTTGCATGAATAAGGCTTGGAGTGTTTGTAATTCCCGCGCTTGGCTTCGTGTGAAAGGCCGTGTACTTGAGGGGGCAGCCATAACCATATCAAAGAAGCCGTCCCTAGATCTCACAAGTAGAGGGATACTTGTGTTGTCTCTTTGGCTATAAACAAGGGTTTTGAGGTTGTTGAGTGCCTCTTGGTCCTCGTAAGAACTTGGTGTTTGTATTCATTAGACTTAGGGTCCTCTCTTGA
The DNA here is from genome assembly GCA_030864225.1 of Capsicum baccatum var. pendulum. Classification (NCBI taxonomy): domain Eukaryota; kingdom Viridiplantae; phylum Streptophyta; class Magnoliopsida; order Solanales; family Solanaceae; genus Capsicum; species Capsicum baccatum. The sequence continues at coordinate 105,025,969 of CM061554.1, read as the reverse complement.
TGTTAGGGTTCTTAGTTTCTTGAATGTTATATGTCAAGTTATCTATCTTTCTTTATCTTGTTGTTGTTGTGTTGATCTTGTTATCTTGAAAGTCTAGTGAAGCCGTGTGGGGCTCTTTCGATTCACTAGCACTTGTTTTCTATCTTGTTGTTCTCGGATTGTGGCTTGAAAACCGAAACTAGTTCTTGTTGTAAGCTGAAACTAGAAACTTAAAACTTGTGTTCTTGTGTTGTTGGGCTGAAATCCGAACCCTTGGTGTTGTTGGTTTGATCTTGTATCATCCCCCCCCCCTTTTTACTTGGAATGTACTTGATTTTGTACTTTGATTATTCCTTTGTCTCTTCTTTCTTTGGATGACAATGAATATGTCAAGGAATATTCTTTCACAAACACCAAGTAATCTCTCTTTCTTCTACTTTATTGGATCAAACACACTCTTTGAATATCCTTCCTTATCAAGACTTGATGAACATGGAAGAGCAAGATGAATACTTAAGAGTTGACCAAAGTTTGACCCCTAACCAAATGAACTTCAAATCTGATTTTTTTTTGTATATCTAGGTTCCTTAGGCCAAGATGAGCTCAAATAATAATAAATCACAACCATCTAATGTCCACAACACAAAATCCACATGGATCTAGCTTCTTGAAGCTTTAAAACGCCATAACCATGGTGGATCTAGCTCAAAATTGACCAAATCTTGTTCCAAATGTAGATCTAGACTCCCTAGGTGCTAGGGAACAAGAATCTAGCACTTGAAACCAACAAAACAACACAAAAACATGTAGATCTAAGATTTAAAAATCTGCCCAAACACAAAAACGGGTTTACAATTTTTTTGTGAGATTTTCGATTTTCTACACTCCTTTTTGTTGAGATTTTCTTCGATCAAAGACTTAGAGTTGTCGGAACAACTCTAATACATGGATTTGATATAAAATGATACAAGAGAAGACTAGGAATTCACGAAATGGACATATAAGATGCAAAAATCAGCAAGCACATAAAGAGAAAAACAACACAAAGAAAGGGGATGAAGAAGAATCCATAAAATGTAAAGATAAGAAAGACCCTTACTTTTACCAAGTGATTAACAAAAGATGGTGTATCAAACCATCAATCACACCTCACCAATAGAAGCTCAAACCTTTCTCTTAGGTGGACCAAGGGAATTTACACTCCTCAAAACCCACCTTTCTTGCCATTTTGTCAACACAAGTGAAATCCATCAATTGTGCTAACCCTAATTCAGTTTCTCTCTCTTAAGAAGAAGGAGAATACTACTCTAATATTACAATCTAAAAATCCACCCAATTCATTATGTCAAAATTTAGGAAAATAAGAGCTAAGGTGCTTATTTATACTATTACAAAACAAAGACTAAAATACCCTTAATGAAGGGTGCTCCGTTGGGGTGTAAAAGGAAAGTCTTAAAGGACCATAATAGCCCTAACAATGGGTGCCTCTTGAGTGCCCAATTATAGTGTGCAAGGTCTATTTTGTCTTTCAAGTAAGGCGCCTCTTGAGTGTAATGGTTCCTTTCTCCTCCTTCAACTTGCCAAGGCTTTAAAAGGCTCCAAACACTTGCCAATTACAGAGCTTGAACCTTTGACAATACCTTATACTCTTTTATTCTCTTCATGCTTGTATCAGTGTGGGTGCATCTTCAAAAGGGTCGATTTCCATCTTAAAAAAAGTCTAAATTGATGCCGAGGGGTGATGGTCCATTCCAAGTACTTGAGAAAATCAATGACAACGCCTATAAGATTGACCTACAACCGGAATATCAAACGCCAAATGGCCGAATTTGAGGTCAAATTCCTCTCAAGATGGAGAGAATGATACGAGTGTAGTAAGCTGTCCAACAAGTTCATGACCATTCACACGTAGCCAAGCTCGAGAATTACAAAAACTCCAAGCCTTGTCATGCAAATGGACATTTGTGAGTCAGTGATTGATCCACCTAATGGTCTAAATATTCTTAAGTGTGAAGCGAAGCCTAAAAGAGTAATAAAATTATACTGCAAGGCCACCCCACGGCAAGGGCAATATGGTAATTTTCTCCTTTATTTATGGTGTAATATAAATAGATGACATTAGGGTTATTTGGCAACTAGTTCTGATACGGGGCAAATGGCCATCTTATCTTTTGATGACATCTTTGGAGGCCAACACATAGAGGCTCAAGACTTGGTCACCTCGAGAATACAAGAACATGCATGGAGGACCCGTTTTGAGCGTAACTTAAAGCAATTTCGCGTATGGAAGATTGCTTGGAGCATTTAAGAGTGAGGACTCACGGTTTTGGACCTTAATTAAGGGCATTTTGGACATTACACATGGTGTATTTACACACCATGGCCGCACCTATCATTAAGGGCAAAGTGGTCTTTTTGTATTCTTTTGTATTACACTATAAATAGGTCATTTTAGCTCATTTCTTGGCAGATTTGGAAGGATGAAGAATTGAAAGACATATTTTCTCTCTTTTGAGAGTGTAACACCCTTAGTTGTAGGGCTTGGAAAAGCCATCCTTAGCATAGGGCTTGGAAAAGCCAATATTGATCTTTGCTTGGAAACGGTAGATCTTAAGGTTAGTTCATTCCCTTGGTGGTCACCGTAAGAGTGTGGTTTTGATTGTTACATTCATTAGGGGTTAGTGTTGAAATACACTTGGTTCTTAATCTTGTAATAATCTTGGTCTCACTATCTATCTTTATTTTCTTGCAAATCGTGTATGTGTTGTGTAGTGGACTGTTTTGGGGTCTTCGTTGAATCCAAAACTTGTATTATTGTTGTTCATCTTGTTCATCACGTTTCATAGCTGTTTTGGTGTTAATATACACTCTTGTATCTTGTATTCTTGTTGTTAGTAGCGAATCCGAGTGTGGTCTCCATCTTGGTCCTCGAATCCTTAAGATTAGTGGACTGATTTGGTGTTTGTTTTGTGTTCCCTTCTCTTTTCCGTATCAAGTTCTTCATAATATTGAGGAACTTCTCTCTCTTCCGTTGAAGAAGCCCCAAATCTGAAAACTCACAAGTAGAGTGATACTTGTGTTCTTGGCTAGAAACAAAGATCTTGAGGTCATAGAGTTCCTCTTGGTCCAAGTAAGAACTTGGTGTTAATATTCTTTAGTCTTAGGGTCCTCTCTTGTTGTTAGGGTTCTTAAGACTTTTGAATATTACATGTCAAGTTACTATCTTCTTGTAATCTTGTTAAGATTGTGTTTTGTAATCTTGAAGTCTAGTGAAGCCATGTGGGGTTCTTTCGATTCACTAGCACCTTGTTGACTTGCTGGTTCTTATTGAAAACTTCATCATCTTATTCTAAAAACGTGATTCTTAAAGCCTAGTGAAGCCGTGTGTGGTCTATTTTGATTCACTAACACTTGTTGTTCAACTTGTTGTTCTTGTCTTAGTTTGTTCATCTTGTTGTTGTTGCTGGATTCTTGTATTGTGGACTTGATAGTGTATCAAGAGAACAACAATAACACAATAACAACAATACACGGTTTTACTTGAACAAGAACACAAACACGATTATAAGAAACATAAAGATAGGTAGTGAGTAAAATGAGGGTATAAATCCTAAGAACCAAGAGTATGTTAAACTCTAAGACCCTGAGCACCTACACACATCAATCACCTAAATCTAACATAGATACGAGATCGAAATCCTGTCACGCCTCAAATCCTATTAGGACGGATAGACACCCGTAGCCGTAAAGGCCCAAGAGAACCAATCCATAACCTTGGACTTCTCATGCATGTAACTATGACAACCAAAGGTTCTGACAAACATGATATTATTAATGCACTCTCAAGTCCACAACAGAAGAATCCAGCAACAACAACAAGATGAACAAGCTAACACAAGAACTACAAGATGAGCAACAAGGTGCTAGTGAATCGAAATAGGCCACACCCGGCTTCACTAGACTTCAAAATTACAATGACAACAAGATGAAAGAATACAAAGAGTACAATGTTAACAACAAGAATAACAAATGGCAGGAACTATAGTGAATCGAAATCAGCCCCTCACGGCTTCACTAAGTTACTGCAATAGTTTCAAGAGTACAAAAATGAAAGATAGTAACTTGACACAAAGATGTCCTAGAATCTATAAATCCTAACTTGAATAAAGGACCGTAAGACCCAAAGATTTCAGCACCAAGTTCATACTTAGACCAAGAGGAACTCATGAACTGCAAGATCTCAAGTTTCTAGCCAAGAAACAACACAAGTGTAACTACACTTTGTTGGACAGATTTCAGGTTCTCTACTCCCAAGAATAAGAGAGAGAGAAATGTTCAATGTTAAAAGACTTGCTATTGTGAAATATGAAGTATGAACTAAGTGCTGAAAATAACCCTACTAGCATCTATTTATATTACACACAAAATGAAGGACAAATGACCCTCCTACCTTTCAGTCATGGGGCGCCTGATACAATATCAAAACCACAACAACAAGAACTTCAAGGTGCCACGGATTTTTCAGTTTTACAACACAAAAATCAGCAAGTTTCAGTTTCGGTTTTCAGCAACAACACAAGAACAACAATCTGTTTTTCGGTTTTTCAGCTTAGCAATACAAGAACAACAAGATGGAAAGTAATGCTAGTGAATCGAAGGAGCCCCACACGGCTTCACTAGACTTCAAGATAACAAAATCAGCACAACAACAACAAGAATAAGAAAGATAGATAACTTGACATAAATCATTCAATAAACTAAGAACCCTAACCTCAAGATAGGACCCTAAATCTAATGAATGGAAACACCAAGTTCTTACGAGGACCAAGAGGTACTTTACAACCTCAAAACCCTTGTTTCTAGCCAAAGATACAACACAAGTATCCCTCTACTTGTGAGCTGATGGAGGCGGCTCCAATGAGAGGAAAAGAGAAGACAAGTTTGTCTCTAGGTTTACAACTTTCTGAAATCTGAAAAAATCTGCTCAATAGCTCTCTAATATGTCCAATTTATACTACAAACAAAAGGGCTAAAAGGCCCATCCGCCCCTTGCCTATTGGGCCAGCCTTGGAGGCTAGTTTATGGCCCATTAAGACCCCCTTCTTCACACATAAAAGGCCCATCCGCCCCTTGCCTTTTGGGCCAGCCTTGGAGACTAGTTTAAGGCCCAAAACCGTGAGTCCTCACTCTTAAATGCTCCAAGCAATCTTCCATACGCGAGATGGCTTTGAGTTACTCTCAAAACGGGTCCTCCATGCATGTTCTTGTATCATCGAGGTGACCAATTCTAGAGCCTCTATGTGTTGGCCTCCAAAGATGTCACCGAAAGATAAGATGGCCATTTGTCCCGTATCATCCTCCCCTTCTTGAAAAGGATTCGACCTCGAATCCAAACCTTGCAAAATCAAAACAAAAGAAAAACAAGTACACATCCTCATGACATGAGGGTTAGGGTTAGTGCAACAAAAATCAATCTAACAAATAACATCATCATGCCAAGGTTGCACATATTTGCAATATAACCAAGAATCCTTTGGGTTGATCGTGGAAAGCTTAGTACAAATGTCACAAAGGAAGTGGCTATGATGAACATCAATAAATAATGAGCATGGACCGAGACAACTCCTACCATACCCTAAGATGCTACCGGGATCAAATGGGAGAAGTAGCCATGGACATGGGTTTCGGCCAATCTCACTATTCCCTAAGGTGTCGTCCTCAAAATTAGGCATACCCCCTAGCCCATTAGTGGAAATGTCATGAGCACAAAGAGGGTAGAGAAAGGTGTCACACAAGCTAACTTCAGCTATGGTGTCCTTATGCATGTACTCACTAGCTTCAAGTCCATCACCACTAGTATGCTCAATATAGGAAACACATAAAGAAGAAGTAGATGGAATTTCTAAGCATGCACCACCTTTTATTTCAAGAGAATAATCCCCACATAGATATAAATCACCATGGGCAGCAAAGGAATCATTCACAAAAATATTTTTACAAGAATAATCATATTTCGGGTTTCCCAAGTAAAGCAAATCATGGTCATCTTTACCCGATTGACTATTCCTTTTCAAGACTACACATCCCCTACCCTTAAGAGTACTTTCATCTTCCAAGAAGAGATTTCCATCTTTAGGAGAAATGTTGTCACACCATAGTGGGTTAGCATATAGGCTATAGCTTCCAAGGCAAGCTAAACCGTCATTTTCACCACTAGGTTCATTAGGAATGTTTAAATCATCTTCAAACAAGACATTGTACCTAAAAAGAGTGTGATCTACCTCACGGACAGATTTGGAACAAGCAAGTTCCTCACTCTCTAAATGATCAATATCAAGTGTCAAGGATGTTTCAAACACAATATTACCCCAAGAAGAGCTCTCGGGTTCATTCTCACTTTGTTGATCAACATTTTCAAATACTTCACTAACTTGAGTCCTATTAAACACATCACACACATACTCAAGTGGTGGACAGTTTTCACAAACAAGTTGATCAACACCCATTACACAAGACGATGTACTTCCATTCAACATATAGGCTTCAACACTAGGTGGATATAAATTGATCTCACAAGAGGAGTGAATTTCATCCTCAATAGGATCCACTAGTGTATCCACACTCACAATATGTACATCATTAACAAGAGGCAAGGAATCATTAAACTCATAAATAAGTAAGCTACTACTCACACTCAATGGATTACTAGCCATACAATTATCATTCACATGCATTAAAGTGTAAGAGTTACCTATTTTGCCTTGAAGATCTTGAGTAGACTCTTTCTTGCCGTGAGGTGAAAATCCTCCATAAGCTGGGGCAGCAACTTCCTTCTGACATTGGTAGCCTTCGCTTGTCATGTTGGTACCTACACAAATGTCCATAAAAATAGAAGGACAACCAAAGTTAGCACGGTTTGGTGGTAATCCCCTCACTTCGCTCAACACAACCTCTCCTTTTTCCACTCTCGGATTACCACCTTTCACTCCCTTACTCCTCTCAATCTTTTTTCTCTCATAATAATTCGAATTGGAGGAGGTAGGAACTTCTTTTTGCGGCCCGGGCAGAATGTACGTCTCGAGGCCATTTCCCCATCGGTCTCTTACGATATTAGGCCAATTTTGCATATTTGGAACTTTATGTTGTGCAAACCAATCAGCGCCTAAGCTCATATGACCATAGGTTATGGGAAAAACATCACACCACACCTCCTCATGGTAATTAAATTGGGAGAAGACAACCTTTACCCTCTCGGTAACCTTAAACCTGTCCAAGAAGTATGGAACAAGTAAAGGCTCACAAAATAATCCCAAGTAATCAACCATGGACGGAACAATGTAGTTTCTATAGTACTTATCGTCTAACACAACGAGGCAGCCCGGTATCCCGCAAATGGTCACCTTTCCGGAGTGTACACTCCTTCTCGGATCAACATTGTAAAGCACATGAGTACCCCTCGATTTTGGAGATGTATATCCTCTTCTCCCCATTGGACAACCTACACTATAGCTAGCATAACCATCCACACTATATCGACCTTGATAAGAAGTACTACAAGGTGGAGAATATGAATCTTCACACTCCTCACATGTACTCTCATCATAAGATCCATCACGAGGTCCTACGTCATCTCCAAAGTCTCCATGAGCACTAGGCACTTCATTCACGTAATTTTCTCCCTCAAAATAGTAATTTTCAAATCTGCCTATGTTTCCACCATGGCCATTTTCATAGCCTCCGCAATCTTCCTCAACTTCGTAGCCATAAGAACCTTCACTACAATCATAGTCTCCCATATTGTAGTCACAATAATCCCCGGCTATCAAAGTCATTTTCCTCTTATATCACCCTTTAAACCTACAAAAATGAACAAACAATATTAGTAGTAAAGCTCCTTCCATTGTCACGGTATTAGCCGCTTTAGTTCACCACAAGTTCGTGTTCCACAAGTGTTGTATAATTGGCTAGTAACCGTGAGATGTTAAGGCATGAGTAAGCTCTTGTCCGGAATGGATTCTTGTTTGAAGACTCAAAGAATTCTTGCCGGACTAGAATCAAAATCAGCAACTCATTCAAACGAATAAAAAGCACACAAACAACCGTAGACACGAACAAACGGCTCAAGGAACTAGTTAACAACCTAGTAGGAAAGTACTAGTTTGTTAATTAGTTCTAAGACCAAGTAAAGGAGACCAAGAATCAACAATTAGCAACAAAGAATATATCCTAAGTTGAGCTTTAGTGACGTGGCAGCAAGCAATGGCCCACACGTCCTTCTTCTCTCGGATTTATATATATATATATATATTTTTTTTTTTGTCTTGATGTAATATTCACACAACTTGTGACAAAGTTGAAAAGTGTTTTGGTGGGAAAAACCGAAATTTGAAGTCTTATCTCTTGTTCAAACTCAAGAAAGTGGGTTTGGTTGACAATTTCCACAAAACAAGGTTCCTTGATTTAGGGGAAGTGATTGACAAGTCTACAAAGTGATGGGTGCAAGTCTTTCACAATCAACTTTATAAGTTTACCACTTGAACACACAACAAGATGAACACTCAACAAGAGGAACAATATGCACAAGTTCAAGAGATGAACACTTCACAAACCTCAACACTTCCTTAGCACATTATCACACATCCACCGATTTTTCTTTTGGTCATCAACAACATTCAACTTTCGGCCACCTTTAAGTCACTACACAACATTCAACTTTTCAAGCTCAACCTTGGATCTAGACACCTTAGTGTTGGTGAGAAAGAAACCAACACTAGAAACTCACTAAACAAACAAAATAACACCTAGATCTAAGTATACAACACCATTCTCGGTTTTCAACTTCTTGTGGGAAGATTTCAGAAATTTTTTTTTTTTTTTTTTTTTGTTGTTTAAGCCGAGAACTTGCCCAAGATGGGTTATGTTGGAACACAACCGGTCTTGATTTGATACCAAATGATACAATATCAAAACCACAACAACAAGAACTTCAAGGTGCCACGGATTTTTCAGTTTTACAACACAAAAATCAGCAAGTTTCAGTTTCGGTTTTCAGCAACAACACAAGAACAACAATCTGTTTTTCGGTTTTTCAGCTTAGCAATACAAGAACAACAAGATGGAAAGTAATGCTAGTGAATCGAAGGAGCCCCACACGGCTTCACTAGACTTCAAGATAACAAAATCAGCACAACAACAACAAGAATAAGAAAGATAGATAACTTGACATAAATCATTCAATAAACTAAGAACCCTAACCTCAAGATAGGACCCTAAATCTAATGAATGGAAACACCAAGTTCTTACGAGGACCAAGAGGTACTTTACAACCTCAAAACCCTTGTTTCTAGCCAAAGATACAACACAAGTATCCCTCTACTTGTGAGCTGATGGAGGCGGCTCCAATGAGAGGAAAAGAGAAGACAAGTTTGTCTCTAGGTTTACAACTTTCTGAAATCTGAAAAAATCTGCTCAATAGCTCTCTAATATGTCCTATTTATACTACAAACAAAAGGGCTAAAAGGCCCATCCGCCCCTTGCCTATTGGGCCAGCCTTGGAGGCTAGTTTATGGCCCATTAAGACCCCCTTCTTCACACATAAAAGGCCCATCCGCCCCTTGCCTTTTGGGCCAGCCTTGGAGACTAGTTTAAGGCCCAAAACCGTGAGTCCTCACTCTTAAATGCTCCAAGCAATCTTCCATACGCGAGATGGCTTTGAGTTACTCTCAAAACGGGTCCTCCATGCATGTTCTTGTATCATCGAGGTGACCAATTCTTGAGCCTCTATGTGTTGGCCTCCAAAGATGTCACCGAAAGATAAGATGGCCATTTGTCCCGTATCAGCGCCTGATACACTATCAAAACCAACAACAACAATAACTCCAAAGGAGTCTCGAATTTCAGTTTAACAACTCAAGAACAACCAGTTTTTAGTTTCTGTTTTCAGCAACAACAACACAACAACAACCAGTTTTTGTTTTTCGGTTTTTCAGCTTAACAATACAAGAACAATAAGATGGATAACAATGCTAGTGAATCGAAAAGAGCCCCCACACGGCTTCACTAGACTTGAAGATAACAAAATCAGTAACAACAACAAGATAATGAAAGATAGATAACTTGACATAAAACATTCAAGAAAACTAAGAACCCTACTTCAAGAGAAGGACCCGAAATCTGCTGAATGTAAACACCAAGTTCTTACGAGGACCAAGAGGTACTTAACAACCTCAAAACCCTTGTTTCTAACCAAAGATACAACACAAGTATCCCTCTACTTGTGAGCTGTTGGAGGCGGCTCCAAAGAGTGGAAAAGAGAAAGAAATGTTATGTGTTTTAGGTTACAATTTCTGAAATCTGAAAAATCTGCTGACCAACTCTCTAATATGTCCTATTTATAGTACAAACAAAAAGGCTAAAAGGCCCATCCGCCCCTTGCCTATTGGGCCAGCCTTGGAGGCTAGTTTATTGCCCATTAAGACCCCTTCTTCACACATAAAAGGCCCATCCGCCCCTTGCCTTTTGGGCCAGCCTTGGAGACTAGTTTATGGCCCATTAAGACCCCTCTTCACACATAAAAACGTTCAGGTCCTTGGCTGGTTCAATCACCAACTCACACACGGCCATTTGCATGAACAAAGCTTGGAGTTTTTGTAATTCCCGAGCTTGGCTTCGTGTGAAGGGTCGTGTACTTGTGGAGGCTGCCCCAACCGTATCATGTATCATCTAGGTGCGGCCATGGTGTGTAAATACACCATGGTAATGTCCAAAATGCCCCGTGAGTCCTCACTCTTAAATGCTCCAAGCAACCTTCCATACGCGAGATTGCTTTAAGTTACGCTCAAAACGGGTCCTCCATGCATGTTCTTGTATTATCGAGGTGACCAATTCTTGAGCCTCTATGTGTTGGCCTCCAAAGATGTCACCGAAAGATAAGATGGCCATTTGTCCCGTATCAGCGCCCTTGGAGTGTAATTTATTACACTTCAAGGCTCCTCTTCACACTTAAAAACATTTAAGCTCTTTGGCGGATCAAGTACCAATTCACACACGGCCACTTGCATAAACATGGCTTGTAGTTTTTGTAAATCCCAAGCTTGGCTTCGTGTGAATGGTTGAGAATGTATTGGACAGCTTTGTACACCCGTATCATCCTCTCCATATTAAGAGGAATTTGACCTCAAATTCAGCATTTGGTCATCCTCAACCGCATTCACTAGAGAAAGATCACACCCGTTGAAAGTGTTGTGCACTTGGTATTCCGGGGGAAGGTCAATCTTGTAGGCATTATCATTGATCCGTTCAAGTACTTGGAATGGTCCATCGCCTCTAGGCATCTATTTGGATTTTCTTTGAGATGGAAACCTATCCTTCCTAAGGTGAACCCACACCTAATATCCCGGTTCAAGAATGAATTACTTTCTTCCCTTGTTGACTCTCCTTGCAATGTTTTGATTTTTCTTCTCAAGTCAAAGCCGCACCTTCTCATGTAACTTCTTTATCAAATCTGCCAGCTTGCTTCCATCAAAGCTAATCATCACATCACTAGGCAAAGGAGTTAAATCCAAAGGGGTAAGGGGGTTAAGGCCATATACGTACTCAAAGGGAGTCATTCCCGTACTTGAGTGTATGACACGGTTTTATGCAAACTCAATCAATGGTAGGTGTTCCTCCCAAGAAGTCAATTTTTCTTTAACCATGGAACGTAGCATAGCACCCAAAGTCCTATTTACTACTTCCGTTTGGCCATCGATTTGTGGGTGGCAAGATGCGGAGAATAACAACTTGGTTCTAAGCCTACCCCACATGGATTTCCAAAAGTGACTTAGGAACTTAGAGTCCCTATCACTCACAATGGTCCTCGGAACACCATGCAACTTGACAACATTATCAACAAACAAAGAGGCCACACTAGGTGCATCATTACATTTAAAGCATGGAATAAAGTGTGCCATCTTAGAAAACCGATCGACCACAACAAAGATACTGTCCCGACCTCGTCTAGTCCTAGGCAACCCTAACATGAAATCCATAGATATGTCAAGCCATGGGCGTAAAAGAATGGGCAGCAGGGTGTACAACCCATGAGGTAGGAGCCCCGATTGGATCCTTTGCAATCTATGCATTGGCCACAAATCTTAGCCACATCCTTGTGCATTTTTGGCCAATAGAATTGCTCCTCCAATATTCCAAGGGTCTTTTCGATCCCAAAGTGACCCATTAGACCGCCATTGTGTGCTTCCCTCACAAATAACTCTCTCTAAGAACTAGAGGGTACACACAATAGACACCTTTAAACAAGTATCCATCAAACTTGGCATAGGGATTTGAACCCCTAGCCGAATCCCACTTATCCCTACCCATTTCTTCGCATTCCCTATAGATAGGAGCAAAGTGAGGGTCCTCAGGATACAATTCTTTCAAACCCTCAAAACCCATCAATTTTGAAGATAATATTTGATACGGTTAGGGCAGCCTCCACAGGTACACGACCTTTCACACGAAGCCAAGCTCGGGAATTACAAAAACTCCAAGCTTTGTTCATGCAAATGGTCGTGTGTGAGTTGGTGATTGAACCAACCAAGGACCTAAACGTTTTTATGTGTGAAGAGAGGTCCTAATGTGTAATAAACTACTCTCCAAGGTTGGCACAAGAAGCAAGGGCGGATGGGTCATTTTACCCCTTTTGTTTGTAGTATAAATAGAACATGTTAGAGAGTCATCCCTTAGTTTTTGAATGCTGATTTTGTAACCTAAAAACACTAAACATTTCCTCTCTCTTCCACTCATTGAAGCCGCCCCTATTATCTCACAAGTAGAGGGATACTTGTGTTGTCTCTTTGGCTAGAAACAAGGGTTTTGAGGTTGTTGAGTGCCTCTTGGTCCTCGTAAGAACTTGGTGTTTATATTTATTAGACTTAGGGTCCTCTCTTGATGTTAGGGTTCTTAGTTTCTTGAATGTTATATGTCAAGTTATCTATCTTTCTTTATCTTGTTGTTGTTGTTGATTTTGTTATCTTAAAGTCTAGTGAAGCCGTGTGGGGCTCTTTTCGATTCACTAGCATTGTTATCTATCTTGTTCTTCTTGTGTTGTGGGCTGAAAAACCGAAACTTAAACTTGTTGTTCTTGTGTTGTTGGACTGAAATCCGAGCCTACTTGAAGCTCTTGGTGTTGTTGGTTTGATTTTGTATCATCAACTCCCTCATCTTTTGATGTAATTCGTTCACTTGTGACGACAAAAGAGGATAAAGAGTAACCTTTCGACCATCCTTGTCAAGTGAATATCAGTTAGACCTCCCATCATGTTTGGTAGACTTATCATATTGCCAAGGTCTACCTAACAACAAATGACATGCTTGCATTGGTATCACATCACAAAGTATTTCGTCTTGGTAGTTTCCTACCTTAAACCGTATCACACATTGCCTTATGACCTTCAATTCACCGCATTTGTTCAACCATTGCAACTTGTAAGGGCTAATATGAAGTGTAGTTGGTAATTTCAGAAAGTTCACCATAGCAACACTTCAAAAAGTTCACCCTTTACAAGGCATTTAGTAATTTTCCCTTTGGCTAAGTCGTCTATTGCCTTACTAATCAGAGCGCATCTAACTAGAAAGTTTGGAACCTGATACAAGATCAAACCAGCAACCACAAGAGTTCGGATTTCAGTCCAACAACACAAGAACAACAAGTTTTAAGTTTCGGTTTTCAGATTACAACACAAGAGATAGTTTCGGTTTTTAAGCCACAATCCGAGAACAACAAGAGATACAACAATGCTAGTGAATCGAAACGAGCCCCACACGGCTTCACTAGACTTTCAAGATAACAAAAGCAACACAACAACAACAAGATAATGAAAGATAGATAACTTGACATATAACATTCAAGAAACTAAGAACCCTAACATCAAGAGAGGACCCTAAGTCTAATGAATATAAACACCAAGTTCTTACAAGGACCAAGAGGCACTCAACAACCTCAAAACCCTTGTTTCTAGCCAAAGAGACAACACAAGTATTCCTCTACTTGTGAGATCTAGGGACGGCTTCTTGGAGAAGAAGAGAGAAGATATTTTGGTGTTTTTAGGTTACAATTTCAGATTTCAAAATGAACTAAGGGATATCTCACTATGATGTTCTATTTATACTACAACAAAAGGTGTTAAAAGACCCATCCGCCCTTGCTTTCTTGTGGCATCCTTGGGGATTAGTTTATTACACTTTAGGACCCCTCTTCACACATAAAAATGTTTAGGTCCTTGGTTGGTTCGGTCAACAACTCACACACGGCCATTTGCATGAACAAAGCTTGAAGTGTTTGTAATTCCCGAGCTTGGCTTCGTGTGAAAGGCCGTGTACCGGTGGGGATTGCCTTAACCGTATCATCCTCTCCATCTTGAGAGGAATTTGACCTCAAATTCGGCATTTGATCATCTTCAACCGCATCCACGAGGGAGAGATCTCCGACGTTGAAGGTGTTGTGCACTTGATATTCCGGTGGTAGGTCAATCTTGTAGGCGTTGTCATTGATTCTCTCAAGTACTTGGAAAGGACCATCACCTCTCGGCAGCAATTTGGACTTCCTTTGAGCTGGAAACCGATCCTTTCGAAGATGCACCCACACCCAATCTCCGGGTTCAAGCACTAGCTTCCTTCTCCCTTTGTTTGCCCGTTTTGCAACCTCCTGATTCTTCTTTTCAAGCTTGATCCGCACCGTCTCATGCATTTTCTTCATGGCCTCGGCTCTTTTATTTCCATCTAAGCTGGTCATGAGATCACTAGACAAAGGAGTGAGATCTAAAGGGGTAAGGGGATTTAGGCCGTAAACACATTCAAAGGGAGTCATTCCCGTGCTCGAATGTATTACCCGGTTGTATGCGAATTCCACCAAGGGTAGGTGTTCTTCCCATGAAGTCAGTTTACCTTTAACCATAGAACGTAGCATAGACCCTAAGGTTCTATTTACTACCTCCGTTTGGCCGTCGGTTTGCGGGTGGCAAGACGTGGAGAAAAGTAACTTCGTCCCAAGCCTACCCCACATGGACTTCCAAAAGAGACTTAGGAACTTGGAGTCCCTATCACTCACAATGGTCCTTGGTACTCCGTGAAGCTTTACAACATGTTCAACAAATAATGAAGCTACACTAGGAGCGTCCTCGGTTTTAGCACATGGAATAAAGTGAGCCATTTTAGAAAATCTATCAACAACCACAAAAATACTATCTCGACCCTTTCTAGTCCTTGGCAGCCCCAAGACGAAATCCATCGAGATGTACAGCCAAGGTCTAAGGGGAGTAGGGAGCGGGGTGTATAATCCTTGAGGTCGGAGGGGAGATTTAGCACTCCGGCAGGCCGCACATTGATTACAAATTTTTGTGACATCTTTGCGCATTTTGGGCCAATAGAAGTTCTCCTCTAGGATTCCGAGGGTCTTGTCTACCCCAAAGTGACCCATGAGGCCTCCGTCATGGGCCTCCCTCACAAGTAATTCCCTCCAAGAACTAGAAGGAACACATAACCTCCTCCCTTTGAACAAATACCCCTCGAACCGAGAGTAGGAGGAATGGTTATTTTCCTTAAGCCAACGGTCCCTTCCCCACTCTTCGCATTCCCTAAAAATAGGAGCAAAGGTAGGATCCTCGGGATACAACATCCGCAAGCTCTCAAAACCCATTAACTTCGAAGACAAGGTAGCAACAAGCACATGCATTCGAGACAAGGCATCGGCAACAACATTTTCCTTTCCCCTTTTGTAATGAATTACATAAGGGAAAGTTTCGATGAACTCAATCCACTTAGCATGACGCCTATTCAGCTTATCTTGGCTCTTAAGGTGTTTCAACGACTCATGATCCGTTCGTATCACAAACTCCTTAGGCCACAAATAGTGTTGCCAATTTCCCAAAGCTCTAACAAGGGCGTACAACTCCAAATCATAGGTCGAGTAATTAAGAGTTGCCCCTTTGAGCTTTTCACTGAAATAGGCAACGGGCTTACCTTCTTGCATCAAAACAGCCCCGATGCCGACCTTACTAGCATCACACTCTACCTCAAACATCTTATCAAAATCGGGTAATTGCAATAAAGGCGCCGAGACGAGCGTAGCTTTCAAGGCCTCAAAAGCCTTAGCTTGCTCTTCACCCCATTTAAAGGGTCCGTCCTTTCTAATTACCTCGGTCAAGGGGGCTGCTATGGAACTAAATCCTTTGACAAACCTCCTATAAAAGCTTGCCAACCCGTGGAAACTTCGGATTTCTCCAATAGTTTTAGGGGTCGGCCAACTTCGTATAGAGTCTATCTTGGAATCGTCCACTTCCACTACCCTTGAGCTCACGACAAAACCCAAGAATATGACTTTATCAACACCAAAAGAACACTTCTCCATGTTGGCATACAGCTTCTCCTTTCGGAGCACATCAAACACACATTTCAAATGCATTACATGTTCATTAATAGACTTACTATACACCAACACATCATCAAAGTAAACTACCACAAACTTTCCAATATAAGGCTTCATTACATGATTCATTAGCCTCATAAAAGTACTAGGAGCATTGGTAAGGCCGAATGGCATGACCAGCCACTCATATAGACCGAATTTGGTCTTGAATGCGGTCTTCCACTCATCACCGGGTTGCATGCGAATTTGGTGATAGCCGCTCCTAAGGTCCACTTTAGAAAACACACAAGATCCGTGGAGCTCATCTAACATATCATCTAATCTAGGGATTGGATGACGATACCTTATAGTGATTTTGTTGATGGCTCGGCAATCGACGCACATGCGCCACGTTCCGTCCTTCTTTGGTACCAAAAGTACCGGAACAGCACACAGACTCATACTTTCCTTGATGTATCCCTTGTTGAGTAGTTCCTCCACTTGTCTTTCAAGCTCCTTCGTGTCCATAGGATTGCTCCTATAGGCCGGTTTGTTTGGAAGCTGTGAACCCGGCACCAAATCAATTTGGTGTTCAATTCCCCGAAGCGGGGGCAATCCTTGCGGAAGTTCTTGCGGAAATACATCTTCATACTCCTGCAACACACAAGAAATCAAAGGGGAAATGGAAGGATTAGTGGGGTTAGTATTAAAGCAATGGGCCAAAAGTAGCATCGGCTTGTTTTCATCATGGTCCACGAAAAGTTCCTTTCTCCTAGCCAACATCACTACGTTTTCCCTTTCCCTTGGCGTTGGGATAGCCTCGGATGTCCCTACCTCCTCACCTACGGCCTCCCTTCCCTTTTCTCCCCTCTCGGGTTCCCCCCCTTCCCTTTTAATTCTCTCATTTTTTTATACCACTCATTTACTTGGGAGGGTGAAAGAGGGTGAAGTGTGACCTTTCGGCCATCCTTCTCAAGCGTGTACCGGTTGGACCTCCCGTCGTGTTTAGTAGACCTATCATATTGCCAAGGTCTACCTAACAACAAGTGACATGCTTGCATTGGGATCACGTCACAAAGCACTTCATCGTGGTAGTTGCCCACCTTAAACCGAATCACACATTGCCGTGTGACCTTCAATTCACCACAATCATTCAACCATTGTAGCTTGTAAGGACTAGTGTGTGGTGTAGTCGGTAGCTTCAAGAAGTTTACCATAGCATGGCTCGCAACGTTTGTACAACTACCACTATCAATTACCAAGGTGCACACACTCCCCTTTACAAGGCACTTAGTATGGAATAGATTTTCCCTTTGGCTCGGGTCATCTACCGCCTTACTAATCATGACGCGTCTAACCACAAAGTTTGGAACCACACACTCCCCTTCTTGTGGATAGACATCTTCACTATCATCTACTCCTTCCTCATTCGGCTCCTTCTCGGCTTCCTCTCCATCTTGAGGCTCGGCCTCAACCTCCTCCCTTTCGGACACCACCTCCTCACCAAGGTAGTATACTTTCCCTTCTCGTAGGATCACATTACGTCGGTTCGGACATTCATTTGCCTTATGCCCCTAACCTTGGCACTTGAAACATTGGAACCCCTTTGGGTTGGGGTATTTGTGAGCCTCCGGCTTCGGGGGAAACTTAGAAACCATTTTGGATTCGGGCAGCTTCGGAGGACCGGGTTGGTCCTTGTTTTTGGCCCAACCCGAGGGGGTTTGGACCCTTGCCTTGAAGGTTGATCTCTCCTTAAGTTCCCTTTCAATCTCCAGGGCCGCTTGGAATATACCGTCAATAGTTTCGAACCGATGAAGAGTCAAGTGAGTGGAGATCTCCTTGTTCAATCCACACTTGAACCGGATGATGTAGTGGCTGATTTGCTCCCCACGGTGATCAAGTTTCAACATGAGTTGTTGGAACTCGTCAAAATAGGCCACCACACTCTTGCCTCCTTGCCGCAAGCCATATAATCTAGCAAGTAATTCATGTCGGTATCTCTCGGGAAGGTATCGTTGTCTCATGAAATACCTCAACCGATACCAAGGTGGTGGCTGCCCGTCAACCAATTCATTACCAAATCGCTTAACATACTCCCACCAAGTGTTAGCATAGCCCTCGAGGTGAGCTATAGCATAGCAACTCTTCTTTTCTTCCGAGATGTCATTAACTTGGAAAACTTTGTCACAAGCCGATTCCCAAGTTAAGTAGGCCTCGGGGTCACTTTCACCCTTAAAGATAGGTAAGCTCAACTTGATGGTGTTGATGCCTACGTCTCTCTCTTGGTGTCGGTTTCCCCTTTCTCCATACCCCCGGTATCTCCTAGGTTCCCCCCGGCCCCCTCTTAACTCCTCCTCCCTCATATAAGCATCATCATAG
Organism: Capsicum baccatum var. pendulum; assembly: GCA_030864225.1. NCBI lineage: Eukaryota > Viridiplantae > Streptophyta > Magnoliopsida > Solanales > Solanaceae > Capsicum > Capsicum baccatum. Next base: position 105,007,227 of record CM061554.1, on the reverse strand, counting down.
GCTCCCTCTCCATCATACTCCTCTCTACCGTATCCGTCAAAGTGGGCTGGTCGGCCTTGGCCATTTTGATTCGTAGGAATTGGAATTTGTGGTCTTTGGTTTAGTGGAGCTTGGAAGGGAGGGTTCGGATTTAGGGGAGGTGCTTGGCGTCCAAATCCCCCTTGCGGAATTGGAGGAGCTTGGAAATGTAGTGGTCTAGTGGAGTCTCGGTTTGGAGGAAAATTGGTAGATTGGTTTGCGGTATTTAGTGGAGCTTGGGGTGCATTTAACATTTGGTGGATCATTTCGGGGGTGATGGTTGCGGAGGAGGTCCTATCATGACCATTGGTGGATACGTGTAGAGGAGTCGATGGCCGAGAGTTCCTTTGACTCTCCACTTGATCTAGCCTCCCACTAATAGTCGATACTTCCCCCCTTATTGCTGCCAAGTCCCCTCTCACGGCTCCAAATTCCGAATTCATCCTTTCAAGTGTCCGAGTAACGGCCTCAAGAGTGGCCCTCATTGAGTCAAGGGCATTAGTATCCGCATTATGAGATGTTGTTCCTTCCATCGTCAAGGTATTAGCCGCTTTAGTCACCACAAGTCCGTGTTCCACACGTGTTGTATAATTGGCTAGTAACCGTGAGATTTACAAGGTTTGAGTAAGCTCTTAGTCGGAATGGATTCTTGTTTGAAGACTCAAAGAATTCTTGCCGGACTAGAATCAAAATCAGCAACTCATTCAAACGAATAAAAGCACACAAATAATCGTTGACGCGAATAAACGGCTCAAGGAACTAGTTGACAACCTAGTGGGAAGAATACTAGTTTGTTAATTAGTTCTAAGACCAAATAAGGGAAACCAAGAATCAACAATTAGCAACCAAAGAATATCCTAAGTTGAGCTTATAGTGACATGGTAGCATGCAATAGCCCTCACACGTTCTTCTTCTCTTCGGATTTATATATATATTTTTTTATTTTTTTTTGTCTTGATTTAATATTCACACAACTTGTGATAAATGGAAAAGTGTTTTGGTGGGAAAACTAAAATTTTGAAGTCTTAACTCTTTTTCAAACTCAAGAAAGTGGGTTTGGTTGACAATTTCCACAAAACAAGGTTCCTTGATTTAGGGGAAGTGATTGACAAGGCTACAAAGTGATGGGTGCAAGTCTTTCACAATCAACTTTATAAGTTTACCACTTGAGCACACAACAAGATGAACACTCAACAAGAGGAACAATATGCACAAGTTCAAAAGATGAACACTCCACAAACTTCAACACTTCCTTAGCACATAATCACACAACCACCGATTTTTCTTTTGGTCATCAACAACATTCAACTTTCGGCCACTTCAAGTCACTACACAACATTCAACCTTTCAAGCTCAACCTTCGGATCTAGACACCTTAGTGTTGGTGAGAAAGAAACCAACACTAGAAACTCACTAAACAAGTAAAATAACACCTAGATCTAAGCATACACCATCATTCTCGGTTTTCAACTTTTAGTGGACAGATTTCAGAATTTTATTTGTAGTTTGTTTAATCCGTGAACTAGCCCAAGATGGGTTATGTTGGAACACAACCGGTCTTGCTTTGATACCAAATGATACAAGATCAAACCAGCAACCACAAGAGTTCGGATTTCAGTCCAACAACACAAGAACAACAAGTTTTAAGTTTCGGTTTTCAGATTACAACACAAGAGATAGTTTCGGTTTTTAAGCCACAATCCGAGAACAACAAGAGATACAACAATGCTAGTGAATCGAAACGAGCCCCACACGGCTTCACTAGACTTTCAAGATAACAAAAGCAACACAACAACAACAAGATAATGAAAGATAGATAACTTGACATATAACATTCAAGAAACTAAGAACCCTAACATCAAGAGAGGACCCTAAGTCTAATGAATATAAACACCAAGTTCTTACAAGGACCAAGAGGCACTCAACAACCTCAAAACCCTTGTTTCTAGCCAAAGAGACAACACAAGTATTCCTCTACTTGTGAGATCTAGGGACGGCTTCTTGGAGAAGAAGAGAGAAGATATTTTGGTGTTTTTAGGTTACAATTTCAGATTTCAAAATGAACTAAGGGATATCTCACTATGATGTTCTATTTATACTACAACAAAAGGTGTTAAAAGACCCATCCGCCCTTGCTTTCTTGTGGCATCCTTGGGGATTAGTTTATTACACTTTAGGACCCCTCTTCACACATAAAAATGTTTAGGTCCTTGGTTGGTTCGGTCAACAACTCACACACGGCCATTTGCATGAACAAAGCTTGGAGTGTTTGTAATTCCCGAGCTTGGCTTCGTGTGAAAGGTCGTGTACCGGTGGGGATTGCCTTAACCGTATCAGAACCTCGCACTCCCCTTCTTGTGGATAAATAACTTCACCATCATCATCATCATCATCAAGTGTCCTATTTTTAGTTCCTCTCCATCTTGAGGCTCGTCCTCATCCTTCTCTTTTTCAAGACCCACCTCCTTACCAAGGTAATACAATCTCCCTTCCCGTAGGATCATGTTGCGTTGATTTGGACATTCATTGGATTTATGTACCCAACCTTGGCACTTGAAACATTGGAATCCTTTTGGGTTAGGATACTTGTGAACTTCTTGTTTTGGAGGAATTTTGTGGACTGTTTTGGGCTCGGGCAGCCTTGTAGTGGTGGGTTGGGTCCTTGTTTTTGGTCCAACCCAAAGAGGATTGAACCATATCCTTGCTTCTAGGCCAACCCGAGGTGGATTGTCCCCTTGCCTTGAACGACGACCTCTCTTTAAGTTCCTTTTCAATCGCAAGAGCCGCTTGGAAAATACCTTCAACGATATCAAACTTGTGAAGTGTTAAATGAGTGGATATATCTTTGTTCAACCCACACTTGAATCGGATAATGTCATGACGGATTTGTTCCCCACGATGATCAAGTTTCAACATGAGTTGTTGAAACTCGTCATAATATGCCATCAAACTTTTATTTCCTTAACGCAAGTTGTACAATCTAGCAAGCAATTCATGGTAATAGCTCTCAGGAAGGTAGCTTTGCCTCATCAAGTACCTTAACCGAAACCAAGGTGGAGGCTGCCCATCAACTAATTCATCACCAAAACGCTTGACATACTCCCACCAAGTGTTGGCATAACCCTCAAAATGAGCTATGGCATAACAACTTTTCTTTTCTTCCAAGATATCATTAACTTGGAAAACTTTGTCAAAAGCTGATTCCCATGCTAAGTAGGCCTCGGGGTCACTTTCACCCTTAAATATAGGTAAGCTTAATTTGATGGTATTGAGGCCTACATCTCTTTCTTGGTGTCGATTTTCTCTTTCTCTATACCCTCAATATCTCCTTTGATCTCCATGACCCCCTCTCATCTCCTCCTCCCTCATGTAAGCATTCTCAAAGGCTTCATATCCTTCATATCCCTCTCTACCATATTCCTCAAAGTGGGCTGGACGATTTTGGATATTTTGAACCTGATTTGGAGGAATTGGATTTTGTGGAGGGGGTGGTCTTTGGTTTAATGGAACTTGGAAGGGAGGGTTCAGATTTAGCGGAGGTACTTGATGTCTAAGTCCCTCTTGTGGAACTTGAGGAGTTTGGAAATGTATTGGTCTAGTGGGGTCATGGTTTTGAGGGAAAGGAGTGGTTTGGCTTGCAGCATTTAGTGGAGTTTGGGGTGGATTTAGCATTTAGTGCACTATTTTGGGAGTGATGGTTGTGGATGAAGTTCTATTATGCCCACTTGAAGAAACATGTAGAGGAGTAGAAGGGCGAGAGTTCCTTTGACTCTCCACTTGTTCTAATCTCCCACTAATAGCCGACACATCTCCCTTTATTGTTGTTAAATCCCCTCTCACAGCTCCAACTTCCGTATTTAACCTTTCAAGTGTTCGGGTAATGGCCTCAAGAGTGGCCCTCATATAATCAAGATCATTAGTATCCATATTTGTTATTAGGATATGGGAATATATGGGAATACTTGAAAGGTTGAATACGGAAGTTGGAGCTGTGAGAGGGGATTTGACAACAATAATTGGAGTGTGTCAATTATTAGTGGGAGATTAGAACAAGTGGAGAGTCAAAGGAACTCTCGCCCTTCTACTCCTCTACATGTTTCTTCAAGTGGGCATGATAGAACTTCATCCGCAACCATCACTCCCGAAACAGTGCACCAAATGCTAAATCCACCCCAACTCCACTAAATACCGCAAGCCAAACCACTCCTTTCCCTCTAAACCATGACCCCACTAGACCAATACATTTCCAAACTCCTCAAGTTCCACAAGAGGGACTTAGACATCAAGTACCTCCGCTAAATCCGAACCCTCCCTTCCAAACTCCATTAAACCAAAGACCACCACCTCCACAAAATCCAATTCCTCCAAATCAAGTTCAAAATGTCCAAAACCATCCATCCCACTTTGAGGAATATGGTAGAGAGGGATATGAAGGATATGAAGACTTTGAGGATGCTTACATGAGGAGGGAGAAGATGAGAGGGGGTCGTGGAGATCAAAGAAGATATCGAGGGTATGGAGAAAGAGGAAACTGACACCAAGAGAGAGATATGAAGAATGGACAGATTTCAGGTTCTACTCTCAAGAACAAGAGAGAGAGAAATATTCAATGTTACAAGACTTGTTGTTGTGAAATATGAAGAATGAACTAAGTGCTGAAAACAACACTAATAGCATCTATTTATATTACACACAAAATGAAGGACAAATGACCTTCCTACCCTTCAGTCATGGGGTGCCCTTAGAGTATAATTTATTACACTTCAAGGCTTATTTTCACACTTAAAAACGTTGAAGCTCTTTGGCGGATCAAGTACCAACTCACACGCAGCCATTTGTATGAACATGGCTTGTAGTTTTTGTAACTCCCGAGCTTGACTTCTGTGAATGGTCGAGAACGTATTGGAAAGCTTTGTACACCCGTATCAATAAACTCAAGTAGTGGACTACATTCGTGAGTAAATTGATCTTCATTCATAGCCTCACTAGTTGTTGGTAACTCACATACCAACGTAGACTCACCTTGGTTTTCACAAGGGTCAACTAGTATATGAATACTATTGTCTCTTGGTATTGGAACCTTATTCAAGTCATGAGTTCTAGCACTAGATGGACACAAATTATTCTTACGAAAAGAATTGATTTTGCCATCTAAAGGATCAACTGGTGCTTGCAGACTCACAACAAGAGTTTGGTCCTTATGCAACCTAACAACACCAAGAGTATCACAAAAGGTATATTCACACACTTATTCACTAATAAAATCCAAAACTACACTACTTTGGCCACTACTAGCCACATCACAACATTAAGTTCAAGGAAGTGTAGAGTGTAGGAATGTCACCTTGTGGATCATAGGAAGTGTGTTCTTCACTTAATTTTGTGTAAGGGAAGCATTCATGTTCCACATTACAAGGGAATATTTCAAGTTCTCCCTTTGGACTCACTCCTTCATCACTTGTCCTAAAATGGGGACTTTCGGCCAAGGGCTTGAAGGGAACTTCCTTGGGATTCTCCTAAGGACCTCTAGGGTCTTGAACCTGCACATAAGGAGAGAAAATACTAGGCAAAATGCTAGTATTTGGGTTAGTGAGTAATAAGGATTCTTTGTGGACAAGATCCATAATCAAGCATTCTTTTCCCCTTCCAACTTCACTACCCATGGTTTCCCTTTCCCTTTCCTTCCTTTCTTCACACTCTTCTTGTATCTCAACAACAAGCTTCTCTCCATCTTGAGGCTTGACCTTATTCTCTTTGAATTCTAACTTGTGGAGAATAAGCATTAGATTTTGTGAAGTGTAGGATTTTTTAGGAGTATTTGGCTCGGATTTGTGGGTGGAGTTTGGGTTCCAAGTCCTTCTTGTTGGACTTGGTTCATTTGGGGATGTAATGACCTTTGTAGGGTTCGGTTAGGAGAAGTTTGGGGCTGGTTTAGTGGCTGGTTTTGGGAAACTCTTGGAGGGTTAAGCATTTGGTGGAGGGTTTCGGGTATTATAGTCATGGAAGAGTTATTGCCTTGGACACTAGAGGAAGCATGGTAGAGATTAGGAGTAGAAGAAGGTCATGAGTTCCTCCTACTTTCAACAAAAATAAGCCTCCCACTAAAAGTGGAAATCTCAGTCCGCATAGCATCTATATCACTCTTCATGTCTCTTCTCAAGGCATCGTGACTATCTTCTATTCTTTGAGCAAAGTCTCGACCCAAGGCATCAATTCGAGCCATCAAGGCTCCAATAGCACCATTCCCAATGGTTGGGAAGTAGTACCTTCGAATTTCATGGAAAATGTACCCAAAAAGTGCAAAAACAGCAAGCAAACAACCTACAAAATAAGCAAACACGTTAGTTCAAAAGCCTCACTTCACTCACTCTCAATCTCACCTCACACTTGGCTTCACAAGCGTTGGAGAATTGGCAATACTTGGCAAGTTACTTGAGAGTGAGAAGCTTTGACTCGAAATTGATCTTTTTTTGAAACGACTCAAAATAAGTAATGCACGAACTTGAAGCAACAAAATACTACAACTTGAAAACGAGAAAAACACAAAAAAAAATCAGAGACACGAAATAAACGAACTCTAAACTAATTACCAACCTAATAGGTACTTACTAGTTTGCTGATTAGTGGTAAAATTAACTTAAAAGAAACTAGAATCAAAATTAGAAACTGGGAAATCTACCTAAGAACTCAATTTGGCTGATTAGCTAGTGATGATGTGGTAGCTTGTGATTGGACGTTGAGTTTTCAAATTTTTCAACCCTAATTCTCAAGTCTCGGCCTAGAACCCCTTTGGTGAAGAAGAATTTCATTTGGGATGGAAAAATGAAGGTTTGAAAGCCTTTTTGGAGCTTCAAATGAATTCAAAAAAAAATGGTCCCCCCTTTGTACTTGGAATGTACTTGATTTTGTACTTTGATTATTCCTTTGTCTCTTCTTTCTTTGGATGACAATGAATATGCCAAGAAATATTCTTTCACAAACACCAAGTACACTCTCTTTCTTCTCCTTTTTTGGATCAAACACACTCTTTGAAAATTTCTTAGCAAGACTTGATGAAATGGACTCCAAACACACTATTTACGAGTTGACCAAAGTTTGACCCCTAACCAAATGAACTCCAAATCTGATTTTTTTTTTGTATATCTAGGTTCCTTAGTCCAAGGTGATCTCAAATAACAATAAATCACAACCAACCAATGTCCACAACACAAAAGCCACACGGATCTAGCTTCTTGAAGCTTTAAAACGCTATAACCATGGTGGATCTAGCTCAAAATTGACCAAATCTTGTTCCAAATGTAGATCTAGACTCTTTAGGTGCTAGGGAGAAAGGATCTAGCACTTGAAAACAGCAAAACAACATAAAAACGTGTAGATATAACTTCCAAAATGCTGTCCAAACACAAAAAACGTGAAACACCCTCTTTTTTTATTTTCTTAACTCTAGACTCTTTTTTGTTGAGATTTTCTTAATAAGAACACTAAAACCAAGGATTAGAGTTGTGGGAACAACCCTAAGCAAGGATTTGATACCAAATAATAGCCCAAAGGTAGGCTATGCACGAAATTGGTCACTTAGATGCAAATTCTAGCAACCAAATATAGAGAAAACAACACATAGAATAGAGATGAAGAATAAGAATGCTTGAAATTAAAGGATAGATAGAAAGACCCTTACTCCTATTCAATGATTAGAACTAGAAGATGTTTCAAAATCTTCAACACACCTCACAAATAAGAGTTCAACCCTTCCTCTTAGGTGAACCAAAGGGAACACTCTTCCTCAAGTACACCTTTCTTGCCAAATTATCCAAAACAAGTGAAACCCTAACTTCAAATGTTCTTGGACCAATTTTCAGATTCTAAGAGCTAAAACTAGAGACTAAAAACTACAATATAAGAGTAATATCCAATTCCATCAAAGTATAATGAAAAGAGAAGTAAAATGGTCTATTTATACTATTACATGCCAAATGACAAAAATGCCCTTAATGAGGGGCTTAGAAAAGAGCTCCTATGGAGTGTTATTTTGGACTGTAAAAAGTCCATCATTCCCTTAGTAAAAGGCGCCTCTTTAGTGTAAGGAACCTCCTCCTTTTTTCACTTGGACAAGACTTTGTAATGGTTCCAAAAGGTCTTCAAGCACTTGCAAATTAGAGACTTGGTCCTTTGACAATCCGAAGCTTGAACCTTCTACAAGACCTTGTAAACCTTGTACTCTTTATGCTTGTATCATTCTAGGCCGAGACTTGAGAATTAGGGTTGAAAAATTTTGAAAACTCAATATCCAACCACAAGCTGCCACATCATCACTAACTAATCGGCCAAATTGAGTTCTTAGGTAGATTTCCTAGTTTCAAATTGTTGTTTCTAGTTTCAATTTTGTTGTTCTTTCACTAATTAGCAAACTAGTAAGTACCTACAAGTTTGGTAATTAGATTAGAGTCTGATTATTTTGTCTTCAATTTTTGTGTGCTTTTCTCATTTTTAATTCGTAGTAATTTGTTGGTTCAAGTCCGTGCATTATTTTATTTGAGTCATATCAAACAAAAATCGATTCCAAACCAAAGCATATTCACTACTCATTCACTTGCCAAGTATTGTCAAGTTTTCCACACTTGTGAGACCAAGTGTGAGGTAAGATCCGAGTGTGAGTGTGGTGAAGCCTTTTTGAACTAACTTGTTTGCTCGTTTTGTAGGTTGCTTTGCTTGTTGTTTCTTTTTTGTGCTTTTTAGGTACATTTTCCATGGAATCCAAAAGTACTACTTCCCAATCTGATACAAGATCAAACCAACAACACCAAGAGCTTCGGATTTCAGTCCAACAACACAAGAACAACAAGTTTTAAGTTTTGGTTTTTCAGCTTACAACAAGAACTAGTTTCGGTTTTCAATCCACAATCCGAGAACAACAAGATAGAAAACAAATGCTAGTGAATCGAAAGAGCCCCACACGGCTTCACTAGACTTTCAAGATAACAAAATCAACAACAACACAAGATAAAGAAAGATAGATAACTTGACATATAACATTCAAGAAACTAAGAACCCTAACATCAAGAGAGGACCCTAAGTCTAATGAATATAAACACCAAGTTCTTACGAGGACCAAGAGGCACTCAACGACCTCAAAACCCTTGTTTCTAGCCAAAGATACAACCCAAGTATCCCTCTACTTGTGAGGAGATAGTGGCGGCTCCTAAGAGTGAAATAGAGAGAAAGTGTTTGTGATTTTAGGTTACAACTTTTCAGCTTTCAAAAACTAAGTCTAACTCACTATGATGTTCTATTTATACTACAACAAAAAGGAGTAAAAAGACCCATCCGCCCTTGCTTTCTTGTGGCAACCTTGGGGATTAGTTTATTACACTTTAGGACCCCTCTTCACACATAAAAACGTTTAGGTCCTTGGTTGGTTCGACCAACAACTCACACACAGCCATTTGCATGAACAAAGCTTGGAGTGTTTGTAATTCCCGAGCTTGGCTTCGTGTGAAAGGCCGTGTACCTGTGGAGGCTGCCTTAACCGTATCATCCTCTCCATCTTGAGAGGAATTTGACCTCAAATTCGGCATTTGGTCATCTTCAACCGCATCCACGAGGGAGAGATCTCCAACGTTGAAGGTGTTGTGCACTTGATATTCCGGTGGCAGATCAATCTTGTAGGCGTTGTCATTGATTCTCTCAAGTACTTGGAAGGGACCATCACCCCTCGGCAGCAATTTGGACTTCCTTTGAGCTGGAAACCGATCCTTTCGAAGATGCACCCACACCCAATCTCCGGGTTCAAGCACTAGCTTCCTTCTCCCTTTGTTTGCCCTTTTTGCAATCTCTTGATTCTTCTTTTCAAGCTTGATCCGCACCGTCTCATGCATTTTCTTCATGGCCTCGGCTCTTTTATTTCCATCTAAGCTGGTCATGAGGTCACTAGACAAAGAAGTGAGATCTAAAGGGGTAAGGGGATTTAGGCCGTAAACACATTCAAAGGGAGTCATTCCCGTGCTCGAATGTATTACCCGGTTGTATGCAAATTCCACCAAGGGTAGGTGTTCTTCCCATGAAGTCAGTTTACCCTTAACCATAGAACGTAGCATAGACCCTAAGGTTCTATTTACTACCTCCGTTTAGCTGTCGGTTTGTGGGTGGCAAGACGTGGAGAAAAGTAACTTCGTCCCAAGCCTACCCCACATGGACTTCCAAAAGAGACTTAGGAACTTGGAGTCCCTATCACTCACAATGGTCCTTGGTACCCCGTGAAGCTTTACAACATGTTCAACAAATAATGAAGCTACACTAGGAGCGTCCTCGGTTTTAGCACATGGAATAAAGTGAGCCATTTTTGAGAATCTATCAACAACCATAAAAATGCTATCTCGGCCCTTTCTAGTCCTTGGCAGCCCCAAAACGAAATCCATCGAGATGTCCAGCCAAGGTCTAAGGGGAGTAGGGAGTGGGGTGTATAATCCTTGAGGTTGGAGGCGAGATTTAGCACTCCGGCAGGCCGCACATTGATTACAAATTTTTGTGACATCTTTGCGCATTTTGGGCCAATAGAAGTTCTCCTCTAGGATTCCGAGGGTCTTGTCTACCCCAAAGTGACCCATGAGGCCTCCGCCATGGGCCTCCCTCACAAGTAATTCCCTCCAAGAACTAGAAGGAACACACAACCTCCTCCCTTTGAACAAATACCCCTCGAACCGAGAGTAGGAGGAATGGTTATTTTCCTTAAGCCAACGGTCCCTTCCCCACTCTTCGCATTCCCTAAAAATAGGAGCAAAGGTAGGATCCTCGGGATACAACATCCGCAAGCTCTCAAAACCCATTAACTTCGAAGACAAGGTAGCAACAAGCACATGCTTCCGAGACAAGGCATCGGCAACAACATTTTCCTTTCCCCTTTTGTAATGAATTACATAAGGGAAAGTCTCGATGAACTCAATCCACTTAGCATGACGCCTATTCAGCTTGTCTTGGCTCCTAAGGTGTTTCAACGACTCATGATCCGTTCGTATCACAAACTCCTTAGGCCACAAATAGTGTTGCCAATTTCCCAAGGCTCTAACAAGGGCGTACAACTCCAAATCATAAGTCGAGTAATTAAGAGTTGCCCCTTTGAGCTTTTCACTGAAATAGGCAACGGGCTTACCTTCTTGCATCAAAACAGCCCCAATGCCAACCTTACTAGAATCACACTCTACTTCAAACATCTTATCAAAATCGGGCAATTGCAATAAAGGCGCCGAGATGAGCGTAGCTTTCAAGGCCTCAAAAGCCCTAGCTTGCTCTTCACCCCATTTAAAGGGTCCGTCCTTTCTAATTACCTCGGTCAAGGGGGCTGCTATGGAGCTAAATCCTTTGACAAACCTCCTATAAAAGCTTTCCAACCCGTGGAAACTTCGGATTTCTCCAATAGTTTTAGGGGTCGGCCAACTTCGTATAGAGTCTATCTTGGAGTCGTCCACTTCCACACCCCTTGAGCTCACAACAAAACCCAAGAATACAACTTTATCAACACCAAAAGAACACTTCTCCATGTTGGCATACAACTTCTCCTTTCGGAGTACATCTAACACACATCTCAAATGCATTACATGATCATCAATAGACTTACTATACACCAACACATCATCAAAGTAAACCACCACAAACTTTCCAATATAAGGCTTCATTACATGATTCATTAGCCTCATAAATGTGCTAGGAGCATTGGTAAGGCCGAAGGGCATGACCAGCCACTCATATAGACCAAATTTGGTCTTGAATGCGGTCTTCCACTCATCACCGGGTTGCATGCGAATTTGGTGATAGCCGCTCCTAAGGTCCACTTTAGAAAACACACAAGATCCGTGGAGTTCATCTAGCATATCATCTAGTCTAGGGATCGGATGACGATACCTTATAGTGATTTTGTTGATGGCTCTACAATCGACGCACATGCGCCAAGTTCCGTCCTTCTTTGGCACCAAAAGCACCGGGACAGCACACGGACTCAAGCTTTCCTTGATGTATCCCTTGTTGAGAAGCTCCTCAACTTGACTTTCAAGCTCCTTAGTGTCCACGGGATTGCTCCTATAGGCCGGTTTGTTCGGAAGTTGTGATCCCGTCACCAAATCGATTTGGTGTTCAATGCCCCGAAGTGGGGGCAATCCTTGCGGAAGTTCTTGAGGAAACACATCTTCATACTCCTGCAACACACAAGAAATCAAAGGGGAAATGGAAGGATTAGTGGGGTTAGTATTAAAGCAGTGGGCCAAAAGTAGCATCGGCTTGTTTTCATCATGGTCCACGAAGAGTTCTTTCCTCCTCGCCAACATCACTACATTTTCCATCTCCCTTGGTGTGGGGACAGCCTCGGATGCCCCTACCTCCTCACCTACGGCATCCCCCCCTTTCTCTCCCTTCTCGGGTTCCTTCCCCTTTCCCTTTAACTCTCGCATCTTTTGATGCCACTCATTTACTTGGGAGGGTGAAAGAGGGTGAAGGGTGACCTTTCGGCCATCCTTCTCAAGCGTATACCGGTTGGTCCTCCCATCGTGTTTAGTAGATCTATCATATTACCATGGTCTACCTAACAACAAGTGACATGCTTGCATTGGAATCACGCCACAAAGCACTTCGTCGTAGTAGTTTCCCACCTTGAACCGAATCACACATTGCCTTGTGACCCTTAATTCACCACAATCGTTCAACCATTGTAGCTTGTAAGGACTAGTGTGTGGAGTAGTCGGTAGTTTCAAGAAATTGACCATAGCATGACTCGCAACATTTGTACAACTACCACTATCAATCACCAAGGTGCACACACTCCCCTTTACAAGACATTTAGTATGGAATAGATTTTCCCTTTGACTCGGGTCATCTATCGCCTTACTAATCATGACACGTCAAACCACAAAGTTTGGAACCACACACTCCCCTTCTTGTGGATAGACATCTTCACTATCATCCAATCCATCATCATTCGGTCCATTTTCAGCTTCCTCTCCATCTTGAGGCTCGGCCTCGTCTTCCCCCCTTTCGAAAACCACCTCCTCACCAAGGTAGTATACTTTCCCTTCTCGTAGGATCACATTACGCCGGTTCGGACATTCATTAGCCTTATGCCCCCAACCTTGGCACTTGAAGCATTGGAACCCCTTTGGATTGGGATATTTGTGAGCCTCCGGTCTGGGAGGAAACTTAGGGACCGTTTTGGGCTCGGGCAGCTTAGTAGGACCGGTTTGGTCCTTGTTTTTGGGCCAACCCGAGGGGGTTTGTACCCTTGCCTTGAAGGTTGATCTCTCCTTAAGTTCCTGTTCAATCTCTAGGGCCGCTTGGAATATACCGTCAATGGTTTCAAACCGGTGCAGGGTCAAGTGAGTGGAGATCTCTTTGTTCAATCCACACTTGAACCGGATGATGTCGTGACTGATTTGCTCCCCACGGTGATCAAGTTTCAACATGAGTTGTTGGAACTCGTCAAAATAGGCCATCACACTCTTGCTTCCTTGCCGCAAGCCATATAGCCTAGCAAGTAACTCATGTCGATATCTCTCGGGAAGGTATCGTTGCCTCATCAAGTACCTCAACCGATACCAAGGTGGTGGCTGCCCATCAATTACTTCATTACCAAACCGTTTAACATACTCCCACCAAGTGTTAGCATAGCCCTCGAGGTGAGCTATAGCGTAGCAACTCTTCTTTTCTTCCGAGATGTCATTAACTTGGAAAACTTTGTCACAAGCCGATTCCCAAGTCAAGTAGGTCTCGGGGTCACTTTCACCCTTAAAGATAGGTAGGCTCAACTTGATGGTGTTGATGCCTACGTCTCTCTCTTGGTGTCGGTTTCCCCTATCTCCATACCCCCGGTATCTCCTAGGTTCTCCTCGACCCCCTCTTAACTCCTCCTCCCTCATATAAGCATCATCAAAGGCTCCCTCTCCATCATACTCCTCTCTACCGTATCCGTCAAAGTGGGCTGGTCGGCCTTGGCCATTTTGATTCGTAGGAATTGGAATTTGTGGTCTTTGGTTTAATGGAGCTTGGAAGGGAGGGTTTGGATTTAGTGGAGGTACTTGGCGCCCAAATCCCTCTTGTGGAATTGGAGGGGCTTGGAAATGTAGTGGTCTAGTGGAGTCTCGGTTTGGAGGAAAGTTGGTAGATTGGTTTGCGGTATTTAGTGGAGCTTGGGGTGCATTTAGCATTTGGTGGACCATTTCGGGAGTGATGGTTGCGGAGGAGGTCCGATCATGACCATTGGTAGAGATATGTAGAGGAGTCGATGGCCGAGAGTTCCTTTGACTCTCCACTTGATCTAGTCTCCCACTAATAGTCGATACTTCCCCCCTTATGGCTGCCAAGTCCCCTCTCACGGCCCCAAATTCCGAATTCATCCTTTCAAGTGTCCGAGTAACGGCCTCGAGAGTGGCCCTCATTGAGTCAAGGGAATTAGTTTCCGCATTATGAGATGTTGTTCCTTCCATCGTCAAGGTATTAGCCGCTTTAGTCACCACAAGTTCGTGTTCCACAAGTGTTGTATAATTGGCTAGTAACCGTGAGATTTACAAGGTTTGAGTAAGCTCTTATCCGGAATGGATTCTTGTTTGAAGACTCAAAGAATTCTTGCCGAACTAGATTCAAAATCAGCAACTCATTCAAATGAATAAAAGCACACAAACAACCGTTGACACGAACAAACGGCTCAAGGAACTAGTTAACAACCTAGTAGGAAAGTACTAGTTTGTTAATTAGTTCTAAGACCAATTAAGGGAAACCAAGAATCAACAATTAGCAACCAAAGAATATACTAAGTTGAGCTTATAGTGACATGGTAGCATGCAATGGTCCCACACGTTCTTCTTCTCTCGGATTTTTCTCTTTCTTTCTCCTTTTTTTTTTTTGTGTGTGTGTTCGGTTTTGGTGTTAAGATTCACACAACTTGTGAAAATTTGAAAAGTGTTTTGGTGGGAAAACTAAAATCTTGAAGTCTTCACTCTTTTTTTAAACTCAAGAAAGTGGGTTTGGTTGACAAATTCCACAAAACAAGGATCCTTGATTTAGGGGAAGTGATTGACAAGACTACAAGTGATGGGTGCAAGTCTTTCACAACAACTTTATAATTTTACCACTTGAGCACACAACAAGATGAACACTTCAACAAGATGAACAAAATGACAAGTTCAAAGATAAACACTTCAACAATCTTCAACAACTTCTTTGTCACATAAACACACAACCACCGAATTTCCTTTGGTTATCAACAACATACAACTTTCGGCCACTACAAGTCACTACACAATATTCAAGTTTCAAGCTCAACTTTCGGATCTAGACACCTTAGTGTTGGTGAGAAAGAAACCAACACTAGAAACTCACTAAACAAGCAAAACAACACCTAGATCTAAACATACAACATCATTCTCGGTTTCAACATTTAGTGGACAGATTTCAGAGTTTCTTGTGGTGTAGTTGTTTAAGTCGTGATCTAGCCCAAGATGGGTTATGTTGGAACACAACCGGTCTTGCTTTGATACCAAATGATACAAGATCAAACCAACAACACCAAGAGCTTCGGATTTCAGTCCAACAACACAAGAACAACAAGTTTTAAGTTTTGGTTTTTCAGCTTACAACAAGAACTAGTTTCGGTTTTCAATCCACAATCCGAGAACAACAAGATAGAAAACAAATGCTAGTGAATCGAAAGAGCCCCACACGGCTTCACTAGACTTTTAAGATAACAAAATCAACAACAACACAAGATAAAGAAAGATAGATAACTTGACATATAACATTCAAGAAACTAAGAACCCTAACATCAAGAGAGGACCCTAAGTCTAATGAATATAAACACCAAGTTCTTACGAGGACCAAGAGGCACTCAACGACCTCAAAACCCTTGTTTCTAGCCAAAGATACAACCCAAGTATCCCTCTACTTGTGAGGAGATAGTGGCGGCTCCTAAGAGTGAAATAGAGAGAAAGTGTTTGTGATTTTAGGTTACAACTTTTCAGCTTTCAAAAACTAAGTCTAACTCACTATGATGTTCTATTTATACTACAACAAAAAGGAGTAAAAAGACCCATCCGCCCTTGCTTTCTTGTGGCAACCTTGGGGATTAGTTTATTACACTTTAGGACCCCTCTTCACACATAAAAACGTTTAGGTCCTTGGTTGGTTCGACCAACAACTCACACACGGCCATTTGCATGAACAAAGCTTGGAGTGTTTGTAATTCCCGAGCTTGGCTTCGTGTGAAAGGCCGTGTACCTGTGGAGGCTGCCTTAACCGTATCACAATCTTTGGGAAATGATGCTATTGGAGTTTTGATGGCTCGGTTGGAGGCCTTTGCCTGAAAAATGGAGGATAATAATGATGTTTTGAGGAGAGGTATGAAGGGTGATATGGATGTAATGGGGGGTGACATGATTAGAATTAAAGCAAGGTTTGATAGACTATGTCCACCAAAATCTCCACAAAATTCAAACCAAAGGCTACCTTCACAAGTCCAAACACCTCAAGTCCAAAGACCCAATACTTCACAAAATCCAATGACTCTTCTCTACGAGTTAGAAACCAAAGAGAGTGAGGTCAAGCCTCAATATGTAGAGAAAATGAATGGTGAGGTACAAGAAGGATGTGAAGAAAGAAGGGAAAAGGAAAGGGAAACCATGGGTAGTGAAGTTGGAAGAGGGAAAAATGCTTGATTGTGGATCTTATCCACAAAGGACCCTTGTTATTCACTAACTCAAATTCTATCACTTTGCCTAGCATTGATTCTTCTCATGTGCAGGTTCAAGACCATAGAAGTCCCGAGGAGAATCCCAAGGAAGTTCCCTTCAAGCCCTTGGCCGAAAGTCCCAATTTTGGGATAAGTGATGAAGAAGTTAGTCCAAAGGGACCTTGACATAATCCCTTGTAATGTAGAGCATGAAGGCTACCATAATGGAAACCCAAGTGAAGAACACACTTCCCATGATCAACAAAGTAACAAAGCTATCTTCTACACTTCTAGAAACTTGAATTGTTGTGATGTGGCTAGTAGTGGACAAAGTGG
Organism: Capsicum baccatum var. pendulum; assembly: GCA_030864225.1. Taxonomy (NCBI): domain Eukaryota; kingdom Viridiplantae; phylum Streptophyta; class Magnoliopsida; order Solanales; family Solanaceae; genus Capsicum; species Capsicum baccatum. Next base: position 104,990,174 of record CM061554.1, on the reverse strand, counting down.
TGTAGTTTTGGATTTTCTTAGTGAATAAGTGTGTGAATCTTTATTTTGTTATACTCTTGGTGTTGTTGGTTTTCATAAGGACCAAACTCTTGTTGTGAGTATGCAAGCACTAATTGATCCTTTAGATGACAAAATCAATTCTTTTCGTAAGAATGATTTGTGTCCATCTAGTGCCTAGCACTTATAACTTGAATAAGGTTCCATTACCAAGGGACAAGAGTATTCACACACTAGTGGGCTGCCCTATTACAAACCAAGGTAACTTGGGTACATTCTACACTCCCTAGTTTAAAAAATTGTGATGTGATTTTGGGTAGATCTAGTGTAGAACTACATGCTTTCTTCTTTGATAATGCTTTGTGTAAGTGTGATACCCTAGTAAATGGAATGAGTAGCCTCGGTTTATTCCCTTGGCCACTTGACCTATTTGATCCCGGTGTACTAGTGGGGTGGGGAAGGGATTATTTCGGCTTGAGCTTATTGTCCCTTGATGTTTACCTTAGCCCTATCATTTGTGATGCATATAAATGTTTCATGGACAAAATAAAGGATTGCTGGTTGTATTTTAAAAGTGTACCCCCTTAGTATGATGTCTTCACACTTGATTCCTTTCTATACTACCTCTTTACCTATGATGATAACCATGCTAATTTCGAATTTATATTGTGTAGAGGTAGGAAGTTTAGTCGCTGGTCTCCTTATTTGAATGATAGTGATATATGGGTGAGGTGGACCTTGAGATCAATAGTGGCACTATAATTGATGAGGTCCTTTGTAGAGGTAATGAAACAAATGTATCTTATGGTTCCTAAACCAAAGATAGTATTACCTTTTGGGTATAGTAAAACCATTAAGACCATTGTAGTTTCCTTATTTCTTGATATTTCCCTAAACCACCTCCTTTATGCCATTCATGCTAAGCTTTTCATGTCACACAAAGGACCCGTGGTTGTATTTCAAATGTGAACAACCTTGGCGTGTTGAAATATGTGATGATTTTGGGTTGTACTCTTCTCTCTTTGATGCATATCCTAGTATGTCCTTTGTGTTGCTCGTAGTAAGTGTTTCATGATTATTACAAAGTATTGTTGGCTATATTCTAAGAGTGTGTCCCTTGGTGTGTTCATATAATTTGGCACTAATGTTAACCCTCCTACCAAGAGGATTGTGTGCTTGTTTTTCTTCTTTTTTTGGTTTTGCAAGATCAGAATTTGAGAAAAAATTCCTTCAAGATGGAGAGAATGATACAACATGAGGTGCACAAAATTGTACAAGGCATTGTCAAAGGTTCAAACTTCAGAATTGGCAAGTGTTTGGAGCATTTTAAAGCCTTGTCAAGTTGAAGAAGGAGAAGGGAACCATTACACTCAAGAGGCACCTCACTTGAAGGACAAAATAAACTTTGCACACTATGATTTGACACTCAAGAGGCTCTCCATTTTAGGGCTATTGTTGTCCTTTAAGACTCTTTTTTTACACTCCAAAGGAGCACCCTTCAATAAGGGTATTTTTGTCCTTGTTTGTAATAAGTATAAATAGGCACCTTAGCTCTTATTTTTCCTAAGTTTTGACAGAATGAATTGAGTGAATTTTTAGATTGTAATACTAGTGTTAGCTTGTAGTATTCTTCATCTCCTTAAGAGAGAGAAACCTAATTAGGGTTAGCACAATTGACGGATTTCACTTATGTTAACAAATTGACGAGAAAGGTGGGTTTTGAGGAGTGTAAATTCCCTTGGTCCACCTAAGAGGAAGGTTTGAGATTTTATTGGTGAGGTGTGATTGATGGTTTGATACACCATCTTTCGTTAATCACTTGGTAGAAGTAAGGGTCTTTCTATCTATCCTTTAATTTCAAGCATTCTGCTTCTTCATCCCCTTTCTTTGTGTTGTTTTTCACTTCGTGTGTTTGCTGGTTTTTGCATTCTTAGTGTCAATTTCATTTTTCCTAGTGTTCTCTTGTATCAAGGGTTCACGGTTTTGGTTTCCTTTGTTAAGGGTATTTTTGGTCACTTAGCCTTAAGGGCATTTTGGTAACTTAGCCTTGTCCATTTTACACTCCATGACCTCCCCTCCTTCATTAAGGGCAATGGATTCATTTTGTCACTCATTATGTAATAAGGCTATATATAGTCTCTTTTGGGTCTTCTTTCTTTAGTTTATGAAAGATGAAAGATTGAAACATTAAAAATCCTCTCTTTTGAGAGTAGAACACTTTAGGTCTTAGAAATACTAGGGTTCATGGTTTTGGTTCCCTTTGTTAAGGGTATTTTTGGTCACTTAGCCTTAAGGGCATTTTGGTAACTTAGCCTTGTCTATTTTACACTCCATGACCTCCCCTCCTTCATTAAGGGCAATAGAGTTATTTTGTCACTCATTATGTAATAAGGTTATATATAGTCTCTTTTAGGTCTTCTTTCTTTAGTTTATGAAAGATGAAAGATTGAAACATTAAAAATCCTCTCTTGAGAGTAGAACATTTAGTCTTAGTTAGGGCTTGGAAAAGCTATTATTGATCTTTTCTTGGAAACGGTGGATCTTGAGGTGAGTTGATTCCCTTGGCAGTAACCGTAAGAGTGTGATTTTGATTATTACATTCATTAGGGGTTTTTGAGTTTAATACACTCTTTAGTTCTTAATCTTGTAATAATCTTGGTCTCACTATCTATCCTTTACTTTTGTTGTTCTCATCTTGTGTAGTGGACTATTTTGGGTCCTTTATTGAATCTGAAACTTGTGTTATTGTTATTCATCTTGTTCCTCACTTTTTGTAGCTGTTTTTGGTTATATACACCATTGTATCTTGTATTCTTCTTAATCCAAGAGTGGTCTCCATCTTGGTCCTCGGATCCTTAAGATTGTGGCTAATTTGAAGTGTGTTTCGTGCCTTTCGTTGTCTTTAATTATTGTATCAATAAGGGATAGATAAATGAGATTTTCTCGAAATTCATTACATTATATATAAAACCACACACTTGTATGTGTGTTGGACGTATATAGTATTCAATTTGGACCTCTTAATAGTTGTAAGAGTTTTTCAAATGATCTACTTTGGGATGGATCACTTCTTCAATCATAAGACATGTTTTAAATTTCTAATTGAAGTCCATCAAAGTATCTTAATGTTATTTATTGCTTAATAGAGCTACTTTTTATTGAATAAAGAGCCATATATCTAATATCTATTATGAAAGGTTATTGGAGTACTTAGATAATATATATATATATATATATATATATATATATATATATATATATATATATATATATATATATATATATATATATATATATATATATATATATATATATATATATATATATTCAATAGTCTCTCAAAACTATACATATTGGTGTAGGGTAAGATGATAAGGTTGAAGTCCTAAGATAGGACTGGATTAAAGTCCCACTTCAACATTGATAAGATATTCTCTAAAATAAATCTACTCATGAAAGTTCATGTTACTTCAATCCATACGACATTATGGTGTAAATGGCCTATTCTAACTAGGTCAAGGATTATGTATCCGCTCACATGTATATTATAATAATCAATATGGAAGGATATCTCTCCTATCCCATATAATTTTTTAATTCCTTTTATTGTGTTGATTGATTATGCCTTATCATATGGTGCTATTCTACAGTAATCATATTCCTTTTGCAAGGGCCATTGAAACATATGATATAGGTTTAGAGGTTCAGGGTGACAAGCTTCTTTACTAGGAATTCCACCTTCTCGGTTGATATTGGTGACCCCCACGTATTATTTTGGGCTATTGTCTTATGTATTATAGTTCTTGGGGTCGTCACTATTCTTATTATGCCTTACAGGCTATGTACCTATGTTATTCATGTTACGTATGTAGATAATTTTTGCCTCTCATTTATCATGGTTTTTGCTTAAAATTGTATTTTTGAACTCAACGTTCCTTGTTTATTATGTTTCATGATGTTCAAAAATTGAAGAACATGCATGTAGTTTTTATGATTGACAAAGTGAACTTGGTTCACTATTTATTGTCTTATGCATACTTAATCATGTGAACCAGTTCCAGGCGCAAGTGCACAAGGACATCGTGTACATTATATGAAAAATTAAGACAAAGAAGGAAAGAAACAAATAAAAGAAATATAGGAGAAAAGAAGAAAAAAAATAAAAAAGAATCAAAGTTTTTTTTATAGGATGAATCTTTCTTACAAGGGTGCAAATCACAAATTTACTTATAAAGTCCTAGTCTTTGATTTTCTAGGACATGACAAATCTCCAGCATTTATATGGCCTGAAGATCAATTCGAGCCGCACCTATTCACAGAATCATCATTAAGAGCAATAGCCATTGAGCAAAACTGAAGGACTTTTCATCATAACAATGTACTGTTTCACTAGTTTTTAGGTGTCTTTGAGTCTGTACTAATAAATATTTGACTATTTGTTTGACTGAGCGAGGGATGCTTGTATGTTAAAGTTTGTCTTTGTTGAGTTCCTCAATTGGAGTAAACTGATGTATTTGAGGCACTATAATTAATTCCTTTGATTATTGAGTTATAATCTTTATCTTTCTTCAAAGTTAGTGAAGATTGATGGAACTCTTACATTGTGGTTAGTTTTACTCCTTAGAACAAGTTTAGACCTATTTTGCACTTGTTTCAATAATTGAACCAAATTCACCGGACTCACATTTATTACATAGTAATTGAGTAGGTTATACAGCGCTATAATATTTCACATGACTATTTTATGTCATTATGTTCATATTGAGCTTGGTGACTCTCGTCAACATGACCTGTGAAATGATTAACTGAGTTACAAAGTACGTCAATGTAGTCGATCGTTTGAAGTTAGGAAATCATAATAGTGAAGTTGACTAATCACATCAACTTATCTCGGTTGATTGAGAATTTTCCCCGAATATGTATCACTAAATAGCGTAAGTCAACCACTGAAAAGGTCCACAAAGATTGCTTGGTTGGTCGTGGTGTCTTACATGCTTATCGCATTCACGGCGAGGGAGGACTGATGAAAAGTTATCAAATGTCCTCTTTATATACTTTAAAAAGAAAAATGAGAGTGAAAAGTGGATAAGTTTTTCAATTAGTCATTATGAGCAACTTAAAAAGATAACTTCTGAATACTTACACTCGCATCATTTCTAACAAAAGTTGCGCACAACTGATGTGCTCCGAACCAACTGATGAATTGCAAGTCCTAACTGTATTTGCAACCTATGAATGAAATTTCTGATTCTTTTGTACAGACGTGTTCATTTACAACTGTCAACCATTAACTATTCTTGTAGTTAGGTTTGATGAGGAAGCGTGCAAGAGGTACATTGGTTCCGGGTGAGAATCCACTTGCTCAAAACAAAAAAAAACAATAAATAAAATCTTCCTGATTCTCCTTTCATTCATAGCAGCAAAATGTCGCCTCTGCTCAATTCACTACAGGATAATTTAATTTCTTATGCTCGAACTACCATCGTCTTATTAAGCTTTCGTACAGATTCATTCGTACCACCCTGCTCAGCATCCTACAATCTCAGAAACCCTTCTACTCTTCACTTCTCCTCTCTGCCATCGCGGAGACCTCATTTTTTACACAGGTCAAACAAGCTTCGATGTTGGACGATAATTGGATATCTCTTCTGCATCCTTGTTGTTGGGAAGAACACTAATTTATCTGGTTCAGCCGGAGCCCAACTGCAAATCAAAAAATTTAGCACAAAGTGAAGTGTTTTACGCTTCAAGACATTGTAGTTTTGCATATTTTGGAAAATGCAATTTGCATAGTGAGAGTCAAACATACATGAAACGAGTCACCAAGTGATGAAGGAAAACAGAGAGTTCCACTCTAGCAAGCTCATAACCAGGACAGCGCCGTGGTCCGCCACCAAATGGTGTGAATACGTTAGATGAGCTTATCAATCCTGTATTACTCTGTTTACACAATTTTTGGTAAATGTTTAGTCACATGAATCAACCTCAGGGGGGAGGGTAGGCCAATAGAGAGACATAGTAGAGCACCTGCCACCTCCATGGATCAAATGTACGTGCATCTTTGAAATGTTCATGGTCCAAATGAACAGCTCGGAAAGAAGCAAAAACCTTCCAACCTTTTGGAATGGTATAACCTGAAAGAACGTCATAAACTCCAACTAATTAGTAACAACTATCAATCATAGGTGTGCATTAAACAAGATATAGTTATCGAAATCATATGCTTGGATGACCCCAAACTAATGACAAGAACATGCTATTGATTGTTTGGGGTTTTACTTTTCACATGTAATCTCCCAAAGAGCTTCTCTTTACTTCAAAGTATTTGCAGGCAATGTTGGAAATGTCATGTTTACATTGAGAGGGAAATCTCCCCTTAAATCATGAACTAGGTGATGGCAACTTACCTTTGATACTTATATCAGTCATGGCTCTCCTGAACACTCCACTAATTATGTTAGCGATTCGCAGAGTTTCATTAACAACCTGAACATGGAAGTATAGACACAGATGTCATGAGAGCATAATAAATTATAAATTTTGAGTAATAATATGAGTCTGTTGATGCTATGCACTTACGCATTGAGTGAAGGGCATAGACTTGTAGTCTTCCCACAGTAAAGACTTAACTTCACCTTTTCTTAACCTGATCTCCTCATGCTCTTCCTGCCAAAACAAGTTCAATTATAATCAATAATTCATCTTCGCTCACTCAATGTGTAAGTGCATAGCATCAACACTCAATGTGTAAGTGCATAGCATCAACACTCAATGTGTAAGTGCATAGCATCAACAGACTCATATTAACCTGATCTCCTCATGGTCTTCCTGCCAAAACAAGTTCAATTATAATCAATAATTCATCTTCGCTTAATTCCTGGCTAATGCTTCCTTTCCACTTAAAATTATTCGCTAATTAAAATTATTCGCTAACGGTTGTAGTAAAATGATCTTTTCCGCCATTGACAACCTATGATCCAGTCTCATGATCAATAATGCTCTTCTTTTGTAAAATTAGGTCTTGGCTAGACTCACAGCTGAAATCTAGGCCTTATGAAGAAACCGCACATCCCATTAACCATCACTGTGAGACCTTTTTCATTCTCAACACCCCACCTCAGGGCCAAGAATGGACATATGGTACGTGAAAAATTTTTAATCCATTACGAACAAGTAAAGGTGAATGAGTGAATTTTGAAATTTAGTTGGGAAGTGTGTGCCTTGAATAATGCAAACAAGTAACTCAGTGAATTTACACAAAGCAACAAAGAAATATTTAGTTGGGAAGTGCGTACCTTGAATAATGCAAACAAGTAACTCAGTGAAGCTAGATTTACACAAAGCAACAGAGAAATAGTTACTCCCTCGATCCATATTATATGGTGTTTTTAGCTTGGTCACATCCTTTAAAAAATCCGCTCACCCCTAGAAAGTTAGATGTGTTTTCACTAAAATTACCCTCAACCAAAATATATATCTTTCTAAGTTGACATAATGTGTACTAGAATCTCCATTATTAAATGAATAAAATTACTTGCTCCTTATTTAATGGTTACTTGATTATGTAAAATTCACTTATCTAAATCAAGGTAATCTATTCTTGATAATGTGAAAAATCAATTATTTAAAATAATATATAAAATTAAAAACATCAAATAATATGAAGAATGAGGAAGATATCAAATAAGAAATGAAGTTGATAGCAAATAGAAGAAAGAACAGAGTTATTAGGATGAAGGAGTACGAAAAGAAAAGTTCAAAATGGTGGGACATGCGGCTGCCATTAAATCAGAGCAGCAACGAGCCGACAATAGACTATCCGCCTAAGGATTTAGGAATTAGATTGATCATCACGCTACAAAACATTTTACCAACATGCTGTATACTTTTTCCTGACTTCTAATTTACACCACTTTCCTAAAGTCTTCCCCTTTTTCAACCATTTATTTATCCCCTCAAATCCTTTTTGTTTGAATCAAGTTTTATTCTTTTTGAAAAAATATTTATTACCAGTCTATCTTACCAAATTAATGTTACGAGTTACAATCTCAAAATCTAAGTTTGAATACTATTTCCTCATTTCCATATTAATAATCCACGGTATTAAAATAAATAGTTATTCCAAATTACTAGCAATAAAAAGTATATGTTCATTTTATCCCTATCATTAATAGTGTTTGAAAGAGTAGCTCTCTTAATTTCAAAAAATTTCTTTTTCAAAGAAGTGGACAAAGGTTATAGTAAATACATCCCATCTTATATTCATAAGTAATATTTAAAACGGAAAGTAGACAAGTAATATAGGACACAGAGTAATATTTTATGTACATCTTTCTCTCAATTTACTAATTTGATTTTAACTTGATAAAGAGTTTACAAAAATAAAAGAAAATTTAAATTTTAAGGTCTTAAACTAAAATAATATAGAATGTAATAAAATGTCTTTTAATCTTATGATATTAAACACGTCATGTAAAAAGTGAAAATAACTATTGGTTGCTAAAAAGAGAAGAAACAAACGTACTTAAAAAAGTTTACACAAATAAATTGAAAAAGAGTGATTAATGATAAGAATAATATTGAAGAAAAATAAAGGACAATTAAAACAAATATTTATTATACCCACTTGACAACCAAAATTATTAAGGAAAAAAACTTTTGAATATACCGTTAGATTTACTCCATCAATTCACTTTAATTAAGAAAAAAAGCCACTTTAATTTGTCCACTATTCCAAAAAATAATATTTTTACTTTTTATTGTTACTTTCAACATATTAAGAAACGTCAATTATTTTTTTATATTTTATCCTTAGTATTAATCATTAATTCTCCAAATTTTATTTCAATACGTACTACTAAACATCAATTAATAGAGATAATATGATAAATATTGTCATAGTATCAGTGTAGACAATAAAGCTTTTTCATTAAAGATAAAAATGAGAAATTTAAATTAGTTATTTTCAAATAGAGAAAAAATTATTTTTCAAAATTGTTTTTTTGGGTTCACACTGTCTAAAAAAGACATTGCAAAGAATTTTTCCATTTAATTAAAAAAAAAAAAAGGACAGACAGGCGTGCAGATCCGGTTTACTCCTTTATTCTACAGAACAAAGACCCGATGCTTCTGCTCTTCTTTGACTATTCTCCCCTTTCCTTTCAAGGCCTAATTTTTGACCATATGTCACGTCTTGATACCTCCAACACACACTACGAAGAAAACTAACATCAAATATTCGAAGCAATTTTTTACTGCAATTCTTTAGCTACAGTGCTTTTTATATAAGTTGTAATCACGCAAATATTATCTTCAAAAAAACTTAAAGAATCGATGTTTGAATTAAGACAAATTGGAAACTTAAAAAGTGTCTTGCTTCTGCAACAATAATCAAAGGTAAATAAATAATCAAAGGTACGAAGCTTCTGTTTAATTTATGCTTCATTGACTAAACTAAAATTGAATAAATGTAAGAAAAATAGGAATAAATTTTCATAAATTTTTTTGTATGAAATAACTACACATTAATAAAATAAAAAATAACATGAATAAAGACAGCGAGGAGAGGGATTAGGGATACTTATAAAAGCTTGCAAGGGTCCACTTTTGATACACCCTTCTTTTTGCCCATATCCAATATCCAGTTATCTTTTTATGGGGGGGGTAAATAATACCAGCAATTACCAATAAAATATACATGCAAAGTTGAAAAAATAATGGGCATATAGCAACCTAGAATGGGTATTGGACTTAATATGGTATCGGTACGAACTGGGATGCACGTGTGATGCTGATACAACAGAGAGTCGGGACACATGGGGGAACAATCATTTTCTCGAGTACAAATTGCCAATTTCTCTACTTTGTCGGCCACAAAGGACATTTTATGAATGATATGCATTTTTGAGGTTTAATTTTTATTTTTAATTTATAAAAATATAAGGGGTCGGTTGGCAGAGTGTATAAGAATAATATCGAATATGGTATATTGGTAATGTTGGTATTAATTATGCAAATGTTATTTCTTATATAATGTTTGATTTGATGTATTAAAAATAATATATATTTGTATAATTTTTATAAAAAAAAAAAATTTTACCAAAACGTCCTTTCCATTAAAACCCCCAACTTCAATTCTTCATCCTCCAAAGCTTCTCCTCTTTTCCTCAAAAGATTCTTGAGTATAAACAATTTCCAAAACTTCATCAAAATTAGACAGACATTCAGAATTCTTCAATACATGCGATAATTCGCTCTTTCATCAAAAATGATAAAGGTAAGCTGAAAGAGAAGGAAAATTTTGATGCTAATAAGAGAAGTTTAGGAAGTGATATTGTTGAAGATCTTTGATGGAACAAAATAACAGAACAAAAGAATAAAGCACAACTGATGATGGAAAAAATAACTATTGTTTGATTAATTGGACGGAAGAAAGAGAACACGAGAAAATTACTGTTGCTTTTCCATGGCAAAATGCAGAAAAGAGAAAGAGGGACAATGATTTGAGGGGTAATTTTATAATTCATCAAGTTAATGTATGTGTTGATTCAGCCTTTGTATTACTAACTAGAGGAGTATGACCCGTGTCAGTACGGGCCCAACATTAAGATATTTTTACTATGTATAGTAAGTTAAATTGATATTAGTTCGAATTATGAATTATAAAATATAAATAGACAAAACATATTAACTACTTGGTAGTATTATTCAAGGAGTCAAGTCTTACAAGATAATTATGTATAACTTACTCATATAAATAACAAAATTCAATGCATATAGAAGTCTATATATTTAATCATATTGTTAAGATTTGCTACATTAAGTAGAAAATATGAGATTAAAATTGATACATAAGACTTGACACTTATATAAAATAGAGAATAATATCTAGTCATTGCATATTACATCACATGTGGGTTACAGTTAATAACCCGCATTGTATTCCTTTACTAAGCCACCATAAATATCATTTGCTTTCATTTTCTCCTTCTCTTTTATTTGTCAACTTGTTCTTGGAAGTTGAACTAAATTAATATTTTAAATTCAAATTAAGTGTTTCAAAAATTATATAGAACCATCTTTTATATTAATTTAAATTATTTGACTTTGAGAACACGATAAAACATACTTATGTAATATTTTATTCAACTTTGCTTTTGTATATTTTTCTTCCATTTAAATGTGGAGTCGTTTGTTAGAGTGTATAAAAATAATGTTGATAGAATATATTAATAATGTTTGCATTAATAATATTGGTATTATTTATGTTTTCATTATTTCTTATACACTGTTTGATGTACTGTATTAGAACTTGCATTTTCAATTTTGATATATTTAAACAAAAGTTGTAAAAAAAAATGAATTACATATACATCCTAAGATTCATCCGGGATCGAGAGTCAACCAAATATTTATATCGTTTAAATTTTTAAGTTATTAATTATTGTGATTTATAGTATTTTTTAAAAATATATAATAGATCAAATTATTTTTAGATATTTCAAGTTTTTAATTATTGTAATTTATAATATTTTTTATGTAATTTTTAAAAAATATATGTTACTTTCCTTGTCCAAAGTTTTGTATCATTGATAGTCAATTATATTTTTTAAAATAATTTAAATTTTTAATTATTGTGTAAAACTTTTTCTACTCCAATTTAAGTGACATGATACTTAGATGACCATAATAATTAATTAGAAGTGATATAGTAAAATCACGATTGAATATATTAGGAAAAAATTAAATTAGGTGAAATTGTAGTAACAAATAAGAAAGAAAGTAAATTATATGTTTGATATGAAATTAAATAAAAAATTAAATTTATTTAATTGCATCAATTATAATCAATTTTTACAATAAATTATCATCCTATTAATCAATTTACCCAAATACATTCAAAATAATTTTATACATAGAAAAAGATAAATAAGATTGAAAAATAAATGGAAGATAGAAGACCCGCATGTGTGGAAATATATGCAAGGCCATGTGTGATGGCATTATGGTAATTTTTTACATGGCATTGCTTGTAATTAAAGAGAAAAATATGAGATTTTATTCAAACTTTTGATGAGGTTTCAAAATCAAAGCACAAAAAAATAATTAAATTGAGCTTTAATTTATTGCAATGACTTTAATACCCTTAAGTATGAATTTAAAGACAAAAAACTACCATGTTGAAACCACTTCTTCTATAAATACATGAAAAATGAGTGGTTTTAGTAATACATACTTCAATACACAATAGGATGTATAAGTAATACAAGCATTAATTATACATAGGATAAAAAAATGAATCAAACAAAATATTAATTATTTTTGCTGATACACTCTACCAAACGACCCCTAAGATTACAAGATTTGTGCATCTCTTTTTGAATTTTAATGAGGACAGGCAAGAGGGTCAAACGGAAACATCTTAAATGTGTGTATCAAGGGACATCGCATTATCTTGATATATTTTTTTGAAAAAACAGGTTGTCAGCTGTGGGTGGAAATGCCTCATTATTTTGCTTGGATGAGAATTCAGATAGCAGATAATTCATCTAAAAGATAGCAACTTTAGGGTCCACTACACAACTTTGGAGATGTTTGGAGGTCAGAGATACGACGTCAAGACTCAAAATAGGATTGGGGAAAGGAACTCAGAGCACTTTCCCATCTTGATGGGGTTATAACAAAGATCGACGCCCAATTCGTTTCTTTTTGTCTTGGTGATGAATGTTTTGACGCGGCAAATTCAAGGTGAGGCGTCTTACTGTTTGCTTTTTGTGGATGATATGATCTTGATTGATGAAACACATAGTAGAGTTAATGCTAAATTGGAGGCTTGGAGGCAGACCCTTAAATCTAAAGGGTTTAAGTTGAGTAGGTCCAAGACGAAATATTTGAAGTGTAAATTCAGCGAGCTGTCTCATGAGTCCAATGTGGTTGTTAAGCTTGATACTCATTTTATTAATAAGAGAGATAGTTTCAAGCATCTAGGGTCTATGATTTAAGAGAATTGAGAGATTGACGAAGATGTCATTCATCGGATTGGAGTAGGATGAATGAAATGGAGGCTAGCCTCTGAAATCTTGTATGAAAAAAAGGCACATCCTAAGTTAGGCAAGTTCTACAGAGTGATGGTTAGACCAATTTTGTTGTATGGGGTGGAGTTTTGGCCTGTTAAGAAAGCCCAAATCCAGAAGATGAAGGAGACGGAGATGAGAATGCTTCGGTGAATGTGTGGGTATACTAAAAAGATAGAATTAAAAATTAGATTATTCGAAATAACATGGGAGTAGCTTCGATGGAATCCAAGATGAGGGAAGCGAGGTTGACATGGTTCGGTCATATGAAGAGGAGGAGCATGGATGCCCCAGTGCGAAGGTGCGAGAGGGCTAGGAACGAATTCAAGCGAGGAGACTGAAGAAAAATGGGAGGAAAGTGATTAAACATGACATGAAGCAGCACCATTTTATCGAGGACATGACCCTAGATAGGAAGTTGTGGAGGAGGAGAATTAGGATAGAAAGTATGAGTTTAGGACGTTGTATCTTTTATTGCATTACTTGATGTATCCTGTATATAGTATTATTGAATGTGTTGATTTCTATTGTATCTTGTCCTCTTACTATTTCTTGTCTAAATTGTTTTATTTTGAACTAAGAATCTATCGAAAACGGTCTTTTTATTTCACATCTAAGATAGCGGTATAGACTGTGAACACTTACGCTCCCCAGATCCTACGCTCCCCAGACCCCACTTGATGAGAATATACCAGGTATGTTGTTCAAATGATTTAATTAATAATACTCTCTATGTACTCATAATAAAATTCTCCTACATATATACTTTAACCAAATGACACTTCTATATTAAAAATCATAAAATTCGAATAAAAATATTTTTGATATATTTTCTTGATTCTCACTTTATATTTTGCAATTTAGTTCTTTTTTCCTTCTTAATAATAATTTATGGAAAAAGATCAAAAATACATCATTAATGTTATTTATCAGCTAAATTTGTCTCTATTTACACTACACGATCAAATATATATCTCCACCGTTATTAAAATATTCTAGAATACCTCTCACTTAGATGAAATATTCCAAATAAACCAAAATAATCCAATTTTAATTAAAATTACTCTTTTAAATGAATCTCCAATTAAATCGCAACCCAGCTAACTGAAACACTAACTAATCTAAAAATTGGGTTTTGGTCGTCGATAACTAGCCGAATTTTGAATTCTTCTGGAATTTCTGTTGTATAATGGATCGGAAGCTGAAAAATGCCGATGTTAGAATTGTAACGCTAAAAGCATCCTCCTTTTTTTTTCATTTTCATTTTGACGTGCTTTTGCTAATTGATAGTAGAAGCTATTGCTCTGCTGCAACCACCCCAAAGATAATTTAGGTGTGTTTCTCACGCACTCAATAAATTTAGGTATGAAACTAAATAAAAAAAGATAATTTAAGTGTATTTTGATACAAATTTTTAACTCTTTTCAATTAGAATTTGTTTATTTTTAAACTGCAATAGTCTGTTGCAAAAACACAAACTGACTACGAACCTGTTTGAGATTATTGTTAGAAAAAACTTATTTGAGCAACAATTCTATAAAATAGTTTTCCAGAAAATAAAAAATTTGAAAAAAGAAGCAATTTGTATTTGATAATTTATTTGAAAAGTGTTTTTGATAAATATATTGTGTTTAAATAATCTTTTCCAAGAAGTATTTTTTAGAGATAAATAATGAAAAAATATGTATCAATAAACTTTTACTATTAAAATCAAAAAAATTATATTAAATATCTATTACAATATTTTTAATTAAAAAATTTAATTTTATTTAGTTAAAAAGTATGTAATACATGGTAAGAAATGTTACTTTTCATGAATTATTCATTTAAAGAGATTAAATGTTAGAGAATCAATATTTATTAGTGCTGCTAAAATAATTTGATCTCGCAACATGATTCGTCTATCATTTATTGTTATTAATAATAACAAGAAAGAGTTATACATTCTATATTTTTAATTTATTTTTAAGGAAATAAGTGAGAATAAAATAATAATATATAAATCATAAAATAAAATAAATTTTTTTTGATATAAATATAAAGTATAAAATTTTAAAATCGAACTTTAAACAAACTTAAAAAATATGATAATTAATTAATAAGAATGAATGTATGTGTTTGTATGTAATAGGGATATTTTTATCAAAAATAAATAATTTTCTACTTCTATTTCTATTGAACTTTTAGAAAGCAGAAAGTTTTTTATTCTACTTCCTTTTAAAAGTGATTTTACAAATTCATCAAACACCACGTTTTAAAAAAAAAAAAAAAAAACTCAAAATAAATAATTATTTGATAAAAAAGCGATCTCAAATGGCTAGGACTCTGAAAAATCGAACCGACCGATATTGTAAGACATAAACTAAAGTAATTATTGTGAGAGGTATTCTACAATATTTTAACTAATTATTAGATAGACATAAACTAAAGTCAAACCTTCAGCTAAATATGTCTCTATTTACACTACATGCAGTTTATGTGATTGTGATAGTATATGGAGAGTCAATTAAATTTTTTTTTTATGTTGATAATATTTTAAATTATTAATTATTATAATTTATAATTTTTTATTTATTTTAAATAATATATGTTACTTCTTCTGTCTCAATTTATGTAGCCAATAAAATTTCGAGAGTCAACAAATCTTTTGTGTATTTCAAATATCTTAAATCACTAATTATTATAATTTATAATAACTTTTATATAATTTTTAAAATAAAAATATAAAAGTGGCTTGGTCGGCAAGCAGGGAGGACAACCTCCCACTGCTTCCCAAGCCACTTGTATATAAGTATAAAAATATTTTTGGCAAAGTTATGTTTGAATGAAATTTTATCATATGTTTGATTACGGTATTTGAAAACATATTTCACTTTCAAAAGTTCACAAAAACTAAAATTTAACTCAAATATTATTTTTTTCAAGTATCCCAGGATTTGAATTATTTTGAAATATATTTGTCAAATAACAATAAATTATATGACCAAACATTATTTGTCAAGTTTTTCTACAAAAATTGCTTGAAAAATCTATGGTCAAACAGGACTTTAATAGCCATTTGGTCATGAAAACTAAAAAATTTGGAATTGAAGTTGGAGTAGTGTTTAACCATGCAAATAAATTGAGGTTTTTTCTAAAGAGAAAAAAGGTAAAAACAACTTTCACATTGTATTTGGAATTCTTATGTACAAACACTATCTTTTTAACTAAACCAAAATAATTTTTTAAAAAAAATTCTCATACCAAACGGACTCTTAAAATTTAAAATAAGCCTTATATACATTTATCTGACTCCCACTAAAAGTAAAATAAATATAAAAGCAACTTAAATTTAAAATTAATAAAAAAAAAAAGGAAAAGTAAATGAGTAGAGGAGGAGGGCACCTTGAGGTGGGAGAGAGCATGGGGTGTCTCAGTGAGGAATTTGACAGCCAGGGTCATGATGGTAGATGTTGTTTCATAGCCAGCCACTAGCAAAGCGAGCATAAAATCCACAATTTCCTCATCCGAAAACCCCCCTCCTTCAACCCCGTCTCCTTCGAACAACGCCTCCAACATATCATTCTTCCGCTCTCCTCCTTCTCTTTCTTTCCTCCTCTCTCTCACCACTAAACCCAAAGCCTCCGCTACCTTCCTTCTCGCCTGAAATGATAATAATTAGTAATACGTATGTATGTATGGTTAACACACCAACAAGCTAGCCAGTAACGTACTACTATATAGTACTAAATTAAATAATTCTTCAAAACGCACAAAATATGGTACAGTAGATTAGTATATAAATTACATACTTGAATAGCCTTGCGGTAGGTGGAAGAGAAGAAAGGCAGAGGAATGGTGAAGAAGCCTTCAATGACAAGCATATACTCTTTCATCAGGTTTTCTGTCCACTCGCACGGATCAAAACTCATCAGCTGCTTCACTGTTAGATTAAACGTTATCTGCACATCATTTAATTTCCGACATGTCAAACTTTAACTCTCTAAATTAATTAAAGAGATAAAAGTGCTTCATCCCAATAAAGAGACTCGAACGGAAACCTCATCCCAACTTTAATTTAATTAGAAGAAAACAAAAGGTATCATAAAGTAAGGAGAATGATAACATCACATTCTTTCTGTGGACATGCACTTGTGGTTTTATCTTTTATGATAATTACCACCACATACGCCCATCTTTACTTAATTAATTACAATGCATATACTATTCTTTTCCCTATGTGTCTCCACACACACACACACACACACACCCTCTTGCCCCTTCAATTTCGAATACACTAATTAAAGTTGTGATACCCCACCACCATCCTTGGAAATCTGATTCATCTATTTATTCCATCAAATTCAACGGTACCTTTTGCAAGCATTCGTCGCTCACAGTCTATTACAAATTCATTGAATTAGTTATTCCCTTGATCGTTTTCTAACTTTTTTTCAGGTAAGGTTTATATTTAAAACTCATAGCTAAAACTTGTTAACAGCTTAATCAAAAAGAGAGTATTTCCTGAAGTACTCCCCCCTAGTTTATAGTGTATTACGGGTGGAATTGAAAAAATAATACTAATAAGTAATGTCTTTCTGATTGTACAAATGTTTTGTAGGAGGATATGGAGATATTAATTACCTTCTTGGCCTCCTCCATGAGTAAGACACGAGCGGTCCAGGAATCCAAATTAAGTCTTACCAACCTGTCTATGTCGGCCAACAGATGGTCCTTAAGGATTGAAGAATTAGCAAAACTCATGGTCAACGAATGCATTCTCTTGTGTAGAGTTCCTCTCATAAGCAACAGAGAATGCCTCCCTAGCAAATTCTGTATGGAAGCGGGATAGCTGGATTCGAAAAGCCGTCCTTCGTTCTGCAAAATGAACCGGTTCGTCTCCGGATCAGCAGAGAAAACCGTGGGTTCACCGAAGACATGGGTGGTGAAAATGTTGCCGTATTTAGAAACCCTGTCATCGATGAAGGGTTCGGGGTTTTCGGTCTTGTAGGCACAAATCAACTGAAGGGTCTCTCCGACAAAGGGTAGACCAAGGGTTCCTGGCGGAAGTCGGGTTTTACGGCGGCGAAGATGAATCGCCGTCGTAGCCCGGAGGATAAGAAAGGTTAAAACACAGAGGAAAAGATAGAAAAAGATATTGATGGTGTCCATGTTAATTAATTGTTAGGAAAGCAGTTTGTGGGTGGGTTCCTTCTTATGTACTAGTGACCACGGTGAAAACATTGAAAGGGCTCCTTCCGTTTCGTTTGGGTATCGTTTGGTAGGGTGTATTAGGATTAGCGTAAAATATTGTGTATTAATATTATTTGAATTAGTTATGTTTGTATAAATTATATTATTTTATTATATAATATTTGATTTGATATATTAAAAATAAGATTAATCTCATAATTTCTTAAAAATATATTTTTTATAAAAATATTCTCCATAATATGATGGAAAGGATGTGAAAAAGATTTGAAGGGACGATGTAATTTTAATGATACTAATGCATGTATCAAAATTCATTACTAATATCATGAATATCTTTGCATTATTAATATGCTCTTTAATATCAAATAAAGTATATAACTAATGCAAGCATTAGAAATACATAGGATGAAAAATTACCAAACAAAGTACTAATGTGCATAAAACTAATACAAGCATTAATTTTTTATAACAATCTACCAAACAACCTCTTAGTTGTTCATCTTAATATAAAATACATATCTTAAATTACTTATTCAGTTATTAAATTAAAATAAAATAAAATATTTTTTTCTATTTTGTCACTACAATTAATATTTTTTTGAATATTTTAATAAACTTATAAGTTTCAAATATACTTGATTTTCACTCCTCAATTTTGAATAATAATCAAAAACTCTCTCCCCTTGCAATGTCCATTTTACCTTTGTTATATCAAATATATTTATGTTATACCTCTTTATATTATAAATAATTTATTTTTTTAGTCTAGGTATTTATAACTTTTTATTTAGGTTCATTAACATTATAAGTAGAATAATACTTTTATAAATTTATTACAAAATTTATGTTATTTTTATGACTGTTATTTCAATATTATATGCATTAACCGTTTGTGTATGTACGTACATGTAAGTGCGTATATTTTTATCTTTTTCAACTCTCATACTCCTTGCATTTCATATTACTTGGTGCTTCTTGATATGACACACCCTTTAAAAAAATTATTTGGAGGCGTATTTTTACTAAAATAATCTTATTAATAATGTTTTTAAACTTTAAATGTAACTACTACTGCTATTTTATGCAGTTATTTAATACTAAGAATAGAAATTAAAAACTACACTTGTTTTTTTAACTAATAATATTTGCCAAGAGCCTATTTATTAACAAAAATTAAAGCTAGAGCCAAATAAAGACTAGGCCCAAAAATGATATGGCCCAAAATAATTCACCAATAAGATATTACAAACAACTATCCTTAATAGCAACCACAAATGAATTAGAGAAGTACCAGCCAAGAAACTTCTAGGCGTCCTCAATCCTCTTCTTCTAAATCCGATGTTGTTATGTTGATCTTGATGCCATGCTCATGTTACAAACTCCATTTCTATAGTTGCTCCATATTGTCGATCACCATCTTCAATTTCAAGCTGAACTAAGTTAATGAGTCCTTTAATTGAGTTTCATCATATTCCTTTTACTCAAATCGATGGAATGAACTTCAATTGAAGTTGATACCATCATCAGATCTCAACAATTAGAACTTAATAGTTTCATATTTGAGCTAATCCAATATTTCTTGTAACGAGTACAATCCGCTTTAAATAGAACGAAATTAACACCAACTACTGTGTTTTATCATCATGTAGATGTTTGTAGCTTACTCACCCCAAGCTCTCACCAAGTGTACGTACACCCATCCATTGAATTATCTTCGCACAATGATATTTCCAGTTTATGTTGGTTTTTTATACTTTCTTTCTATGTGATTCCTTAGTTTGTACCTGTTTAAGAGCATGTACTTTATTTTAAACTTGTATTAGTTGATTTGTGCATCTTCTGATATAAGATGTTCCATGTTTTTCCAATTCAATTATGCTTCTTTCTCTAGCTAGTAGGTTTCACCTGCAAAATCAAAAGCTAAGTTAGTGAAAAAATCAGCAAAAACACTAACTTTCCCAAAGGAATTACTCTTACTGACATATATCTCATTAGTTCCTTAATACTATTAATCTCCATAGCCACACTCCATGCGGTATCCTATGTCCCTTCAATGACTTGAACAATGCTCCAGGAATAAGATTCTACTATTATTTGTTGTAATAATTTTTGTAATGGAACATCAAACATTTTTTGTAATAGTAACCCCCAACCACCAAACTGGTGGTATCCTGAATTCTTGCCCCAGCCACCAAGCTGGTAGTATCCTGAATTCTTTCAACCTTAGCCACTATTAGATTCCTATCTACATACTGAATACAAAAATTAACTGAACTAAATCTACGATTATAGTCACGACCCGAATCAGGGCCTGACCATGACGGGTATCTCAAATCCACCGAGGACCGTACATCACCCCTATACCTAGCCAAACAAAACATAACACCTAGAAGTGGCTGAAATCCGAACATATATATAACAAGATAGAAAATAATAACTCTAGACAACTAATAGTGTCAATCATCACAACCCAATCCATAGTAATAACCATAAGCCTCTATAAATTTGAAAAATAATCTAGGTTGGGATATGCCCCGACTTTGACAATGATTAGTGAACTCTGCGGTTCTAGTCTATGAAAGAAAACTAATGAAATAACTAAGTCTTTCGGAGAATGGAAGCTCGCCACTTCACCACAACAACCGAACCAATCCGATCTACCTAACACTACGCAGAAAAAGTAAAAGTATCTTCGATGCCTGCATCACATGGGGATATAGCGTCTGAAAATGGTTAGTGGGTTGAGCACTAGTATGTAATTCGGGGATAGGGGAATAAAATAATGCCAAGTCAAATCCAACTTAAAACCATGTTAACATCATCATATACATATATAAATAATATGTTGGGATAAACAAGGCTTAGCATGAAGTAAAACATTATCGTGGACTATGTAGCTCAATAATAAACAGGCACCCACGGGCTATATGGGTTCAGTTCCCCCTACTAAAAGGGCCCTGGTGCGTGTTAGCCGCACGAATTGAAGGTATCAAGGAAGATCAGGAAATACCTCAACCCCACGTCAGTTCAAGATATAAATATATCAATAGTGTGCACCATGTACACAGGTCATCAAGACCAAACCTCATGTCGGCAAACACGAGTTTCCAGTATAAGTTATCCAAGACCCACACTTTCACGGCTTAGCTGCATAACCCCCATTAAGCCCAATTTACAACAAGTTTCACATAATCCATTTACTAACCAATGAACCAACCGTTAAGGCACACCCTGGGTGATACAAACCAAAATATGAAAGTGAAAACACACACAAAAATAAGGGGAAAATAATGAAAAATGAGATAAACACGTAAAAGATAAAAGGGATAGAAAGATAGATAGATAGGCACAATTATAAGAAAAAGGACAACTGAAAGATATATCAAATGCAACGACCCTCCTTAATATTACCACGAGCACCTAACTCCTACATAGACCTCAAAGGAATCGATTCCCAATCAACCCATGGTTCTAAACAAGGTATCAACACAAGTGATTCCACGTTTGCCATAAGTTAATCCAAGCTTGCCTCACACTTTCACAAGTGTTTACATTCATAATTCATGAAAAGCTTTCTAATGAAATGTCTAAGGCATCTATTTATAGTATTACCTTTGCATAAATAGCCTATTACAAAAATAACCCAAAAGTGGCTATTTTGGAAATAACCCACAAGGCTCTCTTTAGGCAAAATGACCTTCTGGACCCCTGTACAATGTTAGTTTTGTAAGTTGGATACTTCTACTTACGTGTTTGTCATCTGAACCCTTGAACCTATCAAAAAGCAATATTTTGCACCCTTTGACTGTTGATCTTTCCTATGTGGCATTGAAATGGTGACTAGGACAAAGAAAGTGTAGTCACTCGCCTGAGGGTGTGAGTGGGGGGTCAATTTTTGGCCAATTTTACATTAAAATAATTTTAAAAAAATAAAAATAATATTAAAATTTTAAAAAAGAAATTAAAAAGGGTCCATTTTTCCCTCTATTTTTTTAAATTTAAAAATATTTTTAAAAAATTAAAAATAATTTAAAAATATTTTTAAAAATTTAAAAATATTTTTAAAAATAAAAAATAAATAAAAAAGGGTCCTTTTTCCCTCCTTCTTTTTTAATTTAATTTTTTTTTAAAAAAAATTAAAAATAATTTAAATTTTTTTTAAAAAAATTCAAAATATTTTTAAATTTTTTTTAAAAAATAAAAATATTTTTTCCCTCCTCACCCTACCCTACCCCAGCCCGTCCCCACCCCTACACCCCACCCAGCCCCCACCCCACCCCAACACCCGTCCAGCCCTTCCCCACTACTACCCAGCCCCTCCCCGCACCCATACCACCAGCCCCATCCAGCCCCTCCACACCCCTCCCATCCCCATCCCCACCCCAACATTTTTTCAGCCCCCCCCACACGTGTTTACTTTTTATTTTTTATTTTAATTTTCTCTCTTAATTCAATTCTTTTTATTTTTTTAATTAAAATTTAAATTTGAAATCTTTTTATATTTTTGGGGATTAAAATTTAAATTTAAATTGAAAGCGAGTGATAGTGACTATTGAAAAAATTAGTGAATTTTGCTTGAAAAAAAATTAAACTTCTTGTGAATTTGTTAAAAATATTCAAATTTAAAAATTAAAAATTTATTATGTTTGTACATATGAATTTATAGTTAAAAATTTAAATTAGTTGGAGAAGAATTTTAATTATTTGGAATGGATTTGATGTTTAATTTGTGAGCAAAAATAAAAACATGATTATTCAAATTTTTCTACAATTTATAATTATTTCTTATTTAATTAAATTAATTTTAATATTTAACTTGTTATTTAGCATTTTAAAAATGACTTGGAATTTAATGTAATATTTTTTTTATTTTTTTAAAAATGACATGGCAGATGACGTGGCAAACGTGACAGGCGTGGAAGCTGACGTGGGGAAGAGTATATTACACTCACCAAAAAAAGAGTTTAAAATGTTATTTTTTAGTGGGTTCAGGGGTCCACATGACAAACATGTAAATATAAGTGTCCAACTTACAAAACCGACATAGTATAGGGGTCCAGAAGGTCATTTTACCGCTCTCTTTATTCCTTGTGTCATGGATTTCCTCGGCCCTAAGCTATTTTTCCAACATGACATTGTTTAATTAGAAGCTCGAAGATGGGCCTCCAACCACATTCTTGGATCCTTAGGACGACCATGTCTTGGACCTCTTTATGTTGGACTTGAGTTGAGTGATAAAAAACGTTGACCCCCATTTGACTTGTATCAATGGGTATCGTCATACCCTTATACTTGTAAGCTTATTACTATGCCATAACAATCACATTAACTTAGGGGAATACCTCGACCCCCTTTAGTTTATCAATTCAAATTAGGGGAATACCTCGACCCCCTTTGTTTATTAAATCAAATCATAGCCAACAAGACTTTTAAAATTCATGTTCATTATTTAATCTTTGTGCAATGCAATAACATATGTGAGTAAGATAAACCAAGTGACAATTTCAAAATTCAAAGCCATTTACACAAGTGGGTTGAGGAAACACAATTATTCAAAATTAATTTCTAAGTTTAAAACATCAATTTGAGGGAATACCTTGACCCCTTTGTTTATTAACCATTCCTATGCACCTCACAAGTTCAAAACCATTAATAAAGCATAAACAATGCATAATAAATCATGGAAAAATAATTTAAAAATCAACTATGTCAAAACCCCCAGCCACATCAAAACCCACATTCAAAACCATCCAATTAAACCATTTAAATATATGTTTTTCATAAAGTAATAGTTGGGAAAGAGTAACATGCCTGGAATACCAAAATTTATGAAGAGAAATCAAACCTTGAGCCCTTAGATGACCAACTTATTAGAAATCCTAAGTATCTTGACCTTAGAGAGTTTAGAGAGAAAGGAGTGTGTTTTGATTGTGTTATGAATAAGAAATAACCCCCTTGAGTGCTTTATGGGCGTGGGGTCTGAGTAAAGAAAAAAAGGAATTATCCTGAATACCCTTAATAAAAAGACTAAAAATTGACCACCCAATCACTATGGGTGACCTTACGACTCGTAGGGTCACTTTATGACTCATAAGGTCTCACTCGTAGTCTGGACAGTGTCCATGATCACCAATACTGACTTGGATATGAGTCATACCATACGACTCATACTCAAACATTACGACTCGCATAGTCTAGTTGTTATCAAAGCAGAAACAATTTGGCATCACACTGGTAGGCTACAAAAGACATCATACGACTCGTGTTGAGTCTTTATGACTCGTAGCCCCCCTTAGTCGTAGTCATAGAAGAAACTCCAGGCCAATCTATTAGGCAGGCTACGATTGGATCCTTAAGACCCGTCAAGATTCCCTACGACTCGTATAGAGAGTCGTAGTCTGGGCAGTGAGGATAAAATCCCATAAATTTTCAGGGACCAAAATTTGGGGTGTTACATTCTCTCCCCTGATATAAGCACAAGGAGCATCAAAATCACAAAGTATGGTCTAAGGGTTGAGGCTTCAGAACTGGCAATCAATTGAAGACTTTTTGGAGTATTTTCAAGCCTTGATCAAGAAAAGAAAAGAGGGGAACTTGTGCATTCCACAGGCACCTCAAGTGAGGGGCAAGGAATACATTTGACACTTCAAATTAACACTCCATAGGCACCTCTATCTAAGCCCTCATTAGGGGTATTTTTGTCATTTGACATGTAATAGTATAAGTAGACCATTTTACTTCTCTTTTCATTAGACTTTGATGAATTGATTGAGTATTACTCTTATTTTGTAGCTTTAGTCTTCTAGTTTTAGGTCTTAGAATCTGAAACTTAGGTCCAAGAACATTTGAAGTTAGGGTTTCACTTGTTTTGGATAATTTGGCAAGAAAGGTAGTTTGAGGAAGAGTGTTTCCTTTAGGTCACCTAAGAGGAAGGTTTGAACTCTTATTTGTGAGGTGTGTTGAAGATTTTGAAATATCTTCAAGTGCTAATCATTGAATAGGAGTAAGGGTCTTTCTATCTATCCTTTAATTTCAAGCATTCTTCTTCTTCATCTCCATTCTATGTATTGTTTTCTCTTTATTTGGTTGCTGGAATTTGCATCTTAAGTGACCAATTTCGTGTGTTCATAGCCATTAGGCTATCACCCCCTCTCCTACGATCATTTATCCCCGAATGATGAGATAAGACATTTATTAGCATGATTTAACACAGAGAATATCCACACTTACCTTTTTAACAAAGACAGAAAACAAAGATGTAAGGGAATCATAATTTAGTTTTACAAAGTTAGAAAACAAAGATGTTAAGAATAACACATACCTTAAGCACGATTATCTGAAACGGGGAATAATAACGAATAATTGGAATTCATGTCCTCTTCAGCTTTCACGTGGCCTCTTCTACAACCACAGAACCTTTACCGAAGCCATATCCTTAGTCCGCAATCGATGGACTTAACGATCCAAGATTTCCACCAGGAATTTCTCATAAGACAAGGAATCTGAAACACCAACACTTTCCAATGGAACCACCGAGGAAGGATCACCCATGAACTTCTTCCCACTCGCCTTAAAATATGATATGGACCAATATAACTGACTCGACCCGAACTAGGTCCTAGTCGTGTCGGGTATCTCAAGTTTAATTAGGATTGGAGACCACCCCCAATACCCAATCGTAATTGCCCTACTCCCTCTGTCGAAAGAATTCTGAGAATATAACAAGATAAAATAATAATAATCTAAAGACAATAAAGTAAGATTAAAACCAAAGTCGAAAACCACAACCAATCAACCATCCATTTCCAATCCCAATGCCAATACCAATACTAAGGCTAACACTAATACCGACACCGCCCATGCCCATAGTAGTTTGACAAAGCCTCTAGCCAGAATTAAAAAAACATCCGGTGGGGACATGCCCCCGACCATAGCCAAAAAACCATAACCAAAGAAATAACAACAATGAAAAAAAGTCCACAACATGAAATGGAGCCTTCCGGAGTATGAAAGCTTACCACTTCAATATGACTCAAAGTTATCCCCGAATACAATTCACTGAGTAAGAGGAATAGTAGTATGACAGATTCCTGCATCGTGTGGGCATACAGCGCCCGACGACAGCTAATGGAGTGAACGCTAGTATGTAACTCAGGGATAAAGGTGAAATAGTGTCATTATTCAAAACCAAATCAAATAACCATATGCAATCATATGTAATACACACACACACACATATATATATATCGTCCAGGGATAGGAAACAAGGTTTAAAATGCTTAACTTGGGATTGTGTAGCTTGGCCGTCCTAAAACTACCCACGAGCTATATGGGTTCAACTCCCCCTACTGAAAGGGCCCAGTGCGTGTTAGCCGCACAATCGGAGAAAAAAACTGACATGATTAGTACATCTCCAAAAATATAAAGTGTGACATCATGCACACGGTCATCAAAACCACCCTCACATCGCCAAACATGAGTTTTTAGTGTGGTCCCCCCGGGACCCCCACCTTCTACGACTTTGCTACTCAATTCTTTTTAAGCCCATATTAAATCATTTACACATTCTCAACCATATACCAAGGAGTCTTTTTATTAGTTAACCATTGGTAATTAGAGCTTGCAAGTCTATTACCTTATGCCATATAAACCGTTAAACAAAATTAAACTCCATCGTTTCCAATTAACCAAGACCATTTATAATCAAACCATGGCCACCAAGGCCTTTCCAAAAGCATATGAAACCAACCAAAACCAATTCATGTTTCTTTAACCATTTATGTAATGCAAAGATTCCAAGGATAATCAAACTATGTGACAAAGTCATTCTCATTGACAATTTCACAAATAGGTTGAGGGCATGCCATTATCAAAGTCAAAATCATTAAATTTGGGGATCAACCATAACCCCTCCCCCAATTAAATTACTATTCCCATGCACCAACATGTGGAAAACCATAATTAAGTCATGAGGAAAATTAATCAATCATGAACATCTAAAAACCCCAACCTTTATTTCAAACCATAAAAATACCATGCAAACCATACATTAAAACATATGTCTTTAGCAAAAATAATAATGAGGGAAGAGTCACATACCTGAATTACAAAGATTCATGGAGAGAATCCTTGAGCCCTTAGATGACCACCTTAGGGAATCCCTAGCCAATTTTGCTTGAGAGGATTTTGAGAGGGTAAAAAGGACGTTTAATCTTGCAAAGGGTGGAATGAATGACTAAAAGTGTTATAAGGATGTGGGGTCTTAAGGGTTTTGAGTGGAAAAAGTCTAAAGTGCCCCCAGCTTACAACTATAAAAAGACCGCAGGTGGTTACGAGTCGACCCCTTGACTCATGACCTCAACACACGACTCGTACTATTGAGTTGCCACCAAGATAGTGAGTTGGACACCGAGACGTCCACCATATGACTCATAACCCCCACCCATGACTTGACCATACGACTTATATGGTCTATGATACGGGACAAATGGCCATCTTATCTTTCGATGACATCTTTGGAGGCCAACACATAGAGGCTCAAGAATTGGTCACCTCGATAATACAAGAACATGCATGGAGGACCCGTTTTGAGCGTAACTTAAAGCAATCTCGCGTATGGAAGATTGCTTGGAGCATTTAAGAGTGAGGACTCACGGTTTTTGACACGGTTAGGGCAGCCTCCACGGGTACACGGCCTTTCACACGGAGCCAAGCTCGGGAATTACAAAAACTCCAAGCTTTGTTCATGCAATTGGCCGTGTGTGAGTTGGTGATTGAACCGACCAAGGACCTAAACGTTTTTATGTGTGAAGAGAGGTCCTAAAGTGTAATAAACTACTCTCCAAGGATGGCACAAGAAAGCAAGGGCGGATGGGTCATTTTACTCCTTTTGTTTGTAGTATAAATAGACCATGTTAGAGAGTTATTCCTTAGTTTTTGGATGCTGAAATTTGTAACCTAAAACCACAAACATTTTCCTCTCTCTTCTTCTCCAAGAAGCCGCCCCTAGATCTCACAAGTAGAGGGATACTTGTGTTGTCTCTTTGGCTAGAAACAAGGGTTTTGAGGTTGTTGAGTGCCTCTTGGTCCTCGTAAGAACTTGGTGTTTATATTCATTAGACTTAGGGTCCTCTCTTGATGTTAGGGTTCTTAGTTTCTTGAATGTTATATGTCAAGTTATCTATCTTTCTTTATCTTGTTGTTGTTGTGTTGATTTTGTTATCTTGAAAGTCTAGTGAAGCCGTGTGGGGCTCTTTTCGATTCACTAGCATTTGTTCTCTATCTTGTTGCTCTTGTGTTGCAAGTGGAAAACCGAAACTAGTTCTTGTGTTGAAAGCTGAAAAACCGAAAACTAAAACTTGTTGTTCTTGTGTTGTTGGACTGAACCCGAAACTCTTGGTGTTGTTGGTTGGATCTTGTATCATTTGGTATCAAAGCAAGACCGGTTGTGTTCCAACATAACCCATCTTGGGCAAGTTCTCGGCTTAAACAACAACAAAAAAAAAATTCTGAAATCTGTCCACAAAAGGTTGAAAACCGAGAATGATGTTATATGCTTAGATCTAGGTGTTATTTTGCTTGTTTAGTGAGTTTCTAGTGTTGGTTTCTTTCTCACCAACACTAAGGTGTCTAGATCCGAAAGTTGAGCTTGAAAAACTTGAACTTTGTGTGGTGACTTGAAGTGGCCGAAAGTTGTATGTTGTTGATAACCAAAAGAAAATCGGTGGTTGTGTGTTTATGTGCTAAAGAAGTTTGTTGAAGTGTTCATCTTTTGAACTTGTTCATCTTGTTCATCTTGTTGAAGTGTTCATCTTGTTGTGTGCTCAAGTGGTAAGACTATAAAGTTGTTGTGAAAGACTTGCACCCATCACTTTGTAGTCTTGTCAATCACTCTCCCTAATTCAAGGAGCCTTGTTTTGTGGGATTTGTCCACCAACCCCACTTTCTTGAGTTTGAAAAAGAGTAAAGGACTACAAGACTTTAGTTTTTTTTTTCCCACCAAAACACATTTCAAATTATAACAAGTTGTGTGAATATTAACTCAAAACAAAAAAAAAAGAGAAAGAGAAAAAAATCCGAGAGAAGAAAAACGTGTGGGACCATTGCATGCTACCATGTCACTATAAGCTCAACTTAGGATATTCTTTGGTTGCTAATTGTTGATTCTTGGTTTCCCTTACTTGGTCTTAGAACTAATTAACAAACTAGTACTTTCCTACTAGGTTGTTAACTAGTTCCTTGAACCGTTTGTTCGTGTCAACGATTATTTGTGTGCTTTTATTCGTTTGAACGAATTGCTGATTTTGACTCTAGTCCGGCAAGAATTCTTTGAGTCTTCAAACAAGAATCCATTCCGGATAAGAGCTTACTCATACCTTAAAATCTCACGGATACTAGCCAATTATACAACACTTGTGGAACACGAACTTGTGGTGAACTAAAGCGGCTAATACCTTGACGATGGAAGGAGCTTTACTACTAATCTTGTTGTTCATTTTGTAGGTTTAAGGGGTGATATAAGAGGAACATGACCTTGACAGCCGGGGATTATTGTGACTACAATATGGGAGACTATGATTGTAGTGAGGGTTTTTATGGCTACGAAGTTGAGGAAGATTGCGGAGGCTATGAAAATAGCCATGGCCAAAACATAGGCAGATTTGAAAATTACTGTTTTGAGGGAGAAAATGAGGTGAATGAAGTGCCTAGTGCTTATGGTGACTTTGGAGATGATGTAAGACCTCGTGGTGGATCTTATAATAAAGTTGGGGCATGTGAGGAGTCTTGCACTCCCCACTCCGAACCTAGATTTGGCGTTAGGTGTAACCCTATCATTCGTAAACCTTATGAGAGCTATGATGAGAGTACACGTGAGGAGTGTGGAGATTCATATTCTCCACCTTGTAGTACTTCTTATCAAGGTCGATATAGTGTGAATGGTTATACTAGCTATAGTGTAGGTTGTCCAATGGGAAGAAGAGGATATACATCTCCAAAATCGAGGGGTACTCATGTGCTTTACAATGTTGATCCGAGAAGGAGTGTACACTCCGGAAGGGTGACCATTTGTGGGATACCGGGCTGCCTCGTTGTGTTAAGTGATAGGTACTATAGAAACTACATTGTTCCATCCATGGTTGATTACTTGGGGTTATTTTGTGAGCCTTTACTTGTTCCATACTTCTTGGACAGGTTTAAGGTTACCGAGAGGGTAAAGGTTGTCTTCTCCCAATTTAATTACCATGAGGAGGTGTGGTGTGATGTTTTTCCCATAACCTATGGTCATGTGAGCTTAGGCGCCAATTGGTTTGCACAACATAAAGTTCCAAATATGAAAAATTGGCCTAATATTGTAAGAGACCGATGGGGAAATTGCCTCGAGACGTACATTCTGCCCGGGCCGCAAAAAGAAGTTCCTACCTACTCCAATTCGAATTATTATGAGAGACAAAAGATTGAGAGGAGTAAGGGAGTGAAAGGTGGTAATCTGAGAGTGGAAAAAGGAGAGGGTGTGTGGAGCAAAGTAAGAGGATTACCACCAAACCATGCTAACGTTGTCTGTCCTTCTATCTCTAAGGACACTTGTGTAGGTAGCAACATGGAAAGCAAAGAAGAACAATGCCAAAAGAAAGTTGCTGCCCAAACTTTTGGAGGCCCTTCACACCATGACAAAGAAGAATCTACTCAAGGACTTCAAGGTAAAATGGCAAACTCTTACACTTTTGTACATGTGAATGATAATTGTGTGGCTAGTAGCCCATTGAGTGTGAGTCGTAGCTTGCCTATATGTGAGTGTATTATTTCTTTGCCACTTGATGATGATGTACATGTTGTGAGTGTGGATACACTAGTTGATCCTATTGATGACCGAATAGACTCTTCTTGTAAGATTGATTTATGCCCACCTAGTGTTGAAACCATTATGTTGAATGAAAGTACATTATCTTCTGAAATTTGTGTTGATCAACTTATGTGTGAAAATTACCCACCACTTGAGGATGTGTATGATGTAACTAATGAACCTCAAGTGTGTGATGATGTTGAAAATGTTGATCGAAGCGAGAATGAACCCGAGAGCTCTTCTTGAGGTAATATTGTGTTTGAAACATCCTTGAAACTTGATATTGATCATTTAGAGAGTGAGGAACTTGCTTGTTCCAACTCTTTCCGTGAGGTAGATCACACTCTTTTTAGGTACAATGTCTTGTTTGAAGATGATTTAAACGCTCCTAATGAACCTAGTGGTGAAAATGACGGTATAGCTTGCCTTGGAAGCTATAGCCTATATGCTAACCCACTATGGTGTGACAATATTCCTCCTAAAGAGGGAAATCTCTTCTTGGAAGATGAGAGTCCTCTTAAGGGGAAGGAATGTGTAGTTGCGAAAGCTACTTCTTCTTCTACTTTGTGTGATTTCATTGTTGAGAGTACTCATGGTGATTATTGGGAAACTAGTAGTGAGTACACACATGAGAGCACCTTAGTAGAAGTCGATTTGAGTGATACTTTTCTCTACTCTCTATTTGCTTTGGATCATATGCATGTTATTGTAGAGAGTATGTCATTTAGTTTGGGTGTAGACCACGGGAAAGGGAAGTGTTGTCGAGACCCGTGTCTATGGCTACTTTTCCCATTTGAACCCGGTGCCAAATTTAGAAAGGGTGATGTTGGTGCACCAAACTTGTTGCTTGGTCTACATGACAAGCAAAGTGTCACTCTTAATGTATCCAATAACCAAATCCTTTGTACACCTTTTGTTGAGCTTTTAATATTCCTTGCAAAGGATTATTGGTTATATTGCAAATATGTGCAACCTTGGCATGTTGAGATGATTTGTTATGCTAACCCTAACCCTCATGCCATGAGGAGTTTGTATTTGTTTGTCCTCTCTTCGGTTTTGCAAGGTTTGGATTCGAGGTCGAATTCTTTTCAAGAAGGGGAGGATGATACGGGACAAATGGCCATCTTATCTTTCGATGACATCTTTGGAGGCCAACACATAGAGGCTCAAGAATTGGTCACCTCGATAATACAAGAACATGCATGGAGGACCCGTTTTGAGCGTAACTTAAAGCAATCTCGCGTATGGAAGATTGCTTGGAGCATTTAAGAGTGAGGACTCACGGTTTTTGACACGGTTAGGGCAGCCTCCACGGGTACACGGCCTTTCACACGGAGCCAAGCTCGGGAATTACAAAAACTCCAAGCTTTTTTCATGCAATTGGCCGTGTGTGAGTTGGTGATTGAACCGACCAAGGACCTAACCGTTTTTATGTGTGAAGAGAGGTCCTAAAGTGTAATAAACTACTCTCCAAGGATGGCACAAGAAAGC
Source organism: Capsicum baccatum var. pendulum (assembly GCA_030864225.1). NCBI lineage: Eukaryota > Viridiplantae > Streptophyta > Magnoliopsida > Solanales > Solanaceae > Capsicum > Capsicum baccatum. The sequence goes on along the minus strand of CM061554.1, from coordinate 104,957,579 downwards.
AAGGACGGATGGGTCATTTTACTCCTTTTGTTTGTAGTATAAATAGACCATGTTAGAGAGTTATTCCTTAGTTTTTGGATGCTGAAATTTGTAACCTAAAACCACAAACATTTTCCTCTCTCTTCTTCTCCAAGAAGCCGCCCCTAGATCTCACAAGTAGAGGGATACTTGTGTTGTCTCTTTGGCTAGAAACAAGGGTTTTGAGGTTGTTGAGTGTCTCTTGGTCCTCGTAAGAACTTGGTGTTTATATTCATTAGACTTAGGGTCCTCTCTTGATGTTAGGGTTCTTAGTTTCTTGAATGTTATATGTCAAGTTATCTATCTTTCTTTATCTTGTTGTTGTTGTGTTGATTTTGTTATCTTGAAAGTCTAGTGAAGCCGTGTGGGGCTCTTTTCGATTCACTAGCATTTGTTCTCTATCTTGTTGCTCTTGTGTTGCAAGTGGAAAACCGAAACTAGTTCTTGTGTTAAAAGCTGAAAAACCGAAAACTAAAACTTGTTGTTCTTGTGTTGTTGGACTGAACCCGAAACTCTTGGTGTTGTTGGTTGGATCTTGTATCAGTCTAGTTGTATCTAAGACAGAACCCCAAAGATTAGACACTGGACAACATACGACTCAACCTTACCACTCATAACATATCCTCTTGACTCTTAGTGAGCCACTCATACTCAGAGTTGAGTTAACAAGTAACTAAGTTTCTGATTTGATGAAGGATCGACCAAATAACCCGTCACCACCCCCAACGACCCATACCACCAAATCTTAACCATAATAGTACCCAACCACCATTCATTAGACACCTAACAACTAGGGTCACCTGACCCATTTTCACACCATATGACTCGTATGGTGAGTCATTACTAGGATAGTGAGCTCAAAGGCAGGAAATTTCCAAGGACCAAAACCTAAAGTGTTTTAATTCTCCCACACTTGGATCATTCGTCCTTAAATGATGGGAAAAAGTAGTGACTAGCATGATTAAACCCCTAACCATCACTACACTTACCTTTAAGACAAAAAATAGATTACCAAGGAATTCACAATCTACTCTTACCTATAAGACAGAAAATAAAGATGTTAAGGTCAATACATACCTTAAGCATGCTTTTTGAAACAGGGAATAGGAATGGATACTTAGACTTTATGTCCTCTTCAGCTTCCATGTAGCCTCTTCCACTTTGTGGTTCCTCCATAGAACCTTTACCGAAGCGACGTTCTTGGTCCACAACCGACAAACCTGTCGATCCAAGATTTTAATAAGGACCTTCTCATAAGACAAAAAATTCAAAATACCATTATCCTTGATAGGCATAATTTGGGATGGCTCACCCACACACTTCCTCAATATTGAAACATGGAATACCAAGTGGATGAAGCTCAAACTAAAATGCAACTCCAACTCATACACAATATTGTCAACCCTTCTCAAAACCAAGTACAAACCAACATATCGGGGATTAAGCTTCTCCTTATTCCCAAACCGCATTACTCCCTTCATAGAAGATACCTTTAAGAACACTCTATCCTCGACCTCAAACTTTAACTTTCTATGCCTCACATCTGCATAGGACTTTTGGCTACTTTGTACGGCTTTAAGCCTATCCTGAATCACCTTTACCTTCTCCATAGCTTGGTGAGCCAAATTTGGGCCAAATATTTCTGCCTCACTAACCTCAAACCACCTAATAGGAGGCCTACTCCTCCTACTATGCAAGGTCTCAAATAGAGCCATTCCAATGCTAGAGTGGTAGTTGTTATTATATACAAACTCTCTAAGAGGCAAATGCTCAACCCAACTAGCACCATAGTCAATCACGAAAGCTCTAAGCATATTTTCCAATGTCTAAATAGTTCTTTCTGCTTGCCCATCTAACAATAGGTGAAAAGTCGTACTAAGACTTACCTTGGTCCCCAAACCTTTTTGAAATGATCGCCAAAAGTAAGATAAAAACTGTGTACCACAATCCGAGATGATAGAAACAGGCACCCCATTCAACTTTACAATCTCATGGAGGTACAACCTCGCATAATCCTCTGCTGAAAGGTTTTTCCTTACCGACAAGAAATGAGCAGACTTCTTCATCCTATCCGCGATGACCCAAGCTAACTCAAACTAATCCCGAGACTGAGGAAGTCTGATAATAAAATCCATGTTGATCACTTCCTACTTAACATAGGCAACTCAATTTCTTGATATAACTCTCTAGGCCTCATGTGCTCAACTTTCACTTGTTGGCACACCATGCACTTAGCCACAAAACTAGCTACATCCCGCTTCATATTATTCCCCCAATACATCTCCTTAAGGTCATGATAAATTTTTGTTGAACTAGGATGAATACCATAGCGCGACTCATGCGCCTCAGCCAAGATCCTCTCTCGCAATCCATCTAAGTAGAGAACACACAATCTTTCTTAGTACCGCAAGGTACCATCACCACTAACCTTAAAATCCATTACATTCTACCCACCTATATCACCCTTGATCCTTCTCAAGATAGGATCTAACACTTGCTTTTTCTTCACCTCAGCACCCAGGAATAACTGTACCACCTTCTATACAAATACACCACCATCCCCAGAGTACAAGAGGTTAGCCAAACGGTGAACATCTTTCACCAACTCCCACTTCCCTTCATCCACCTGAGCTAGACTTCTCATATATAACCTGTTAAGAGCATCAGCAACCACGTTACCTTTACCTGGATGGTAGTGAAGACTCATGTCATAATCCTTGAGCAGCTCAAGCCATCTCCTTTGCTTAAGGTTTAGTTCTTTCTGAGTAAATATATATTACAGGCTCTTATGATCTGAAAAGATATCCACATGCACTCCATACAGATAGTGATGCCAAATTTTTAATGGGAATACTACAACCAACAATTCCAAGTCATGAGTTAGATAATTATTCTCATGCACCTTCAACTGTCTAGAGGCATAAGCTAGCACCTTGCTATGATGCATCAAAACGCAACCAAGCCCTACACGATATGCATCACAATAGACCATAAATCCATTCGTGCCTTTGGGCAAGGTAAAGAACGGTGTCGAAGTTAGTTTATCCTTCAGCTTCTCAAAGCTACCCTCACAAGCATCAGACAATAAGAACTTTACCTTCTTCTGTGTTAACCTAGTCAACAGGGCAGCTATAGAAAATAAACTTTCTACAAACCTCCTATAGTAACCAGCTAAACCATATAAGCTTTGAATATTAATTTGAGTCGTGGGTCTAGGAAACTTCTTAACAGTCTTCACTTTTTGTGAATCCACCATGATCCCTTCACTAGAAATGACATGAACCAGAAAAGTGAAAGCGTTCAACCAGAATTCACATTTTAAAAAATTAGCATACAACTGTTGTTGCTTCAGGGTCTATAACACAATGCAGAGGTGATCGGCATGATCCATCTCACTCTTAGAGTATACCAGAATATCATTTATGAACACAATGACGAACAAATCCAAAACTGATGGAAGACTCTATTCATCAAATCCATGAATATTGTTGAAGCATTGCTCAATCTAAAAGACATAATCAGAAACTCAAAATACCCATACCGGGTATAAAAGTTAGTCTTAGAAATATCCACCTCCCTAATCTTTAGCTGATGATACCTAGCTCGGACATCAATCTTGGAGAAAAAATTATCAGGAAGGTCATCAGGAAAGACCTTAGGAAATTCATTCACCACTGAGATGAAATGTAAGAAGGACTCTCCAAGTTAGAATCTTTTTAACCAGACGAGATGATAGAGACACCTCTTGGAGATTAATCTCTAAGCTCTAAGATATGATATAAACCTTTTCTTAGGAGCTAGGGAATTACCCTCCCACTCAATAACTGGCTTATTTGGGAATTTAAAAATAACCTTATGAGTTCGATAGTCTAGAGAAGCATAGCACGAGTGTAACTAATCCACCCCCAATATGACATCGAAATCAACTATGTATAAATCAAATAGATCCACCAAAGTCTCCTGACCACCCACAAACATCACACAACCCTTATAGACTCTCCTGGAAACCACAAAGTCACCCATCGGGGTAGAAACAAAAAAATGGTCTAAAATATACTCAGGACCAAAACCAAAATACACAGCTACTCAACCCTCTGTAAGCCCATATTAAATTATTTACACATTCCTAACCATATACCATGGAGTCTCTTTACTAGGCATTAATCATTGGTATCATCATACCAAAATTAGAACTTGAAAGTTAATTACCTTATGCCATATAAACCATTAAACTAAATTAGACACCATCATTTCCAATTAACCCAGACCATTTATAATCAAACCATGGCCACCAAGGCCTTTCCAAAACCATATAAAACCAATCAAAACTAATTTATATTTCTTTAACCATTTATGCAATGCAAAGATTCTAAGGATAATCAAACTATGTGACAAAATAATTCTTATTGACAATTTCACAAATAGGTTGAGGGCATACCATTATCAAAGCAAAAATCATCAAATTTGGGGATCAATCATGACCCCCAATTAAATTACCATTCCCATGCACCCACCTATGGAAAACCATAATTAAAAAATAAAAAAACCATAATTAAGTCATGAGGAACATTAATCGACCGTGAACATCTAAAACCCCTAACATTTATTTCAAACCATACGAATACCATAAAAACCTTACATTAAAGCATATGCCTTTAGTAAAATAACAATGAGGGAAGAGTCACATGCTGGAATTACAAAGATTTACGAAGAAAATTGATCCTTAAGCCCTTAGATGACCACTTTAGAAAAACCCTAGCCAGTTTTGCTTTAGAGGATTTTGAGAGGGTAAAGAGGATGTTTAATCTTGTAAATGGTGGAATGAATGACCAAAAAATGTTATAGGGACGTGGGTCTTAAGGGTTTTGAGTGGAAAATGTCTAAAATGCCCCCAACTTAAAACTGTAAAAAGACCACAGGTGGTCATGAGTTAACCCCTTGACTCGTGACTACAACATACGACCATACTATTGAGTCATCACCAAGACAGTGAGTTGGACACCCATACACTATACACTATACGACTTTATTACTACATTCGTGACCTGACCATACTACTCGTATGGTCTAGTCGTATCCAAGATAGAACCTACGGGATTAATCGGTCACTGGATAACATACCACTCAACCTTACCACTCGTAACCTATCCCTCACAGCTCTGAGTGAGCCACTCGTACTCAGAGCCGAGTTAAGTAACTAAGTTTCTGATTTGATGAAAGAGACCAAACGACCATGATACAAGTGAGAGGGCCTCATGACCAAGATTTAGAAACAAGGAGGAATATTGTGGTCCCTCATGAGAAGATTGGAAGAATGAAGATTATTCTTTGTCATGCTTTGGGCGTTGGGTCACTTTTGGGACCAAGTTGCATTTAGGGTCACTTTTGGACCCAAGCTGTAATACGTGGCCTTTAGGCCTATAAATAGTGAAGAATCTCTTTATTTTACACGTAGATGATTTTAAATGTAAGTTTACACTTAAGAGTGTTCTTATAGAAAATTGTTTGGAGTTTCATTGATTCGTGAGAAACGTGGGTGCTCGAGAATCCATTCCCATTTGTGTCCTCATAAGAGTTTGGTGTTATTGGTAATTGATAGAAAGGTTTTAGGGTTTAATATACCCTTTTGTTGTCCTCTCATTATCGATTTATGTCAATCTTGCTATCTTTTACTTTATCATTCTATTTCCTTATTTTCTGGTTTTTTTGTGATGACGTATTTAGTTTTTTTACTTTGTTTTTGTGTCATTTACATTTTTGTAGTTTCTTATCGTGTCATTTGGTATCAGAACCGAGCTTGATTTCGTTCCCACGAAGTCAATCTTGGTTCTATTTATGTTGGAAAATTAAAAATTCCTAAAGTATTTCACTATTCATGTTTTTTATGTTTAGATCAAATTTTTAGTCTTTGATTTTGTTTGTTTTCTTGTGTTTTAGAGTTAGATTCTTATTTCCTCACACTATTAGAGTTTAAACATTGAATTTCAACATAATTAGAGCTAAATCGGAGGATCTACCATTGTGAGAAGCTCAAGTTTAAAGGTTGAAAGTGGGTGTTAAAATATGAAATATTTGGTTACGATTTTTTGGAAAATGATGTTTGGAACTTGGTTAGAAGGTGAAAAATAGCCTAGGTTCAAAATTTCATCACATTCTGAGCAAGGGTTGAAGAGTTAGAGATTTTTGTGTTCTTGGTGTTCTTGAGGACGATTCAAATCTTCATCTTGAATTTTCTCCAACAGTGATACACTACTATCTTGGATCGTATCAATTTTGCCACAAAATCAGTCCAAACACACTACAATTCCGAGAGCTTGAAGATAACAACTCCAATAGGTGAAGACAACAATAATCACGAAATTTTGAAGGAATACCAACACCAAAACAGTAGCTACACAAGGAGAACAAGAAGATAACAATAACATCAAACAATGGTTCAACAACACAAGATGATAGATTACAAAGAGTACAATGTTAACAACAAGAACAACAAATGGCAGTAACTATAGTGAATCAAAAATCAGCCCCACACGGCTTCACTAAGTTACTGCAAAGCTTCAAGAGTACAAAATGAAAGATAGTAACTTGACACAAAGATATCTTAGAATCTATGAACCCTAACTTGAAGAAAGGACCCTAAGACCAAAATATTTCAGCACCAAGTTCTTACTTAGACCAAGAGGAACTCATGGACCTCAAGATCTCAAGTTTCTAGCCAAGAAACAACACAAGTGTAACTACACTTGTTGGACAGATTTCAGATTCTACTCTCAAGAACAAGAGAGAGAGAAATTTTCAATGTTGCAAGACTTGTTGTTTTGAAATATGAAGAATGAACTAAGTGCTGAAAATAACCCTAATAGCATCTATTTATACTACACACAAAATGAAGGACAAATGACCTTCCTACCCTTCAGTCATGGGGTGCCCTTAGAGTGTAATTTATTACACTTCAAGGCTCATTTTCACACTTAAAAACGTTGAAGCTCTTTGGCGAATCAAGTACCAACTCACACGCAGCCATTTGCATGAACATGGCTTGTAGTTTTTGTAACTCCCGAGCTTGACTTCGTGTGAATGGTCGAGAACGTATTGGACAGCTTTGTACACCCATATCATCCTCTCCATCTTGAGAGGAATTTGACCTCAAATTCAGTATTTGGTCATCCTCAACCGCATCCACTAGAGAGAGGTCACACACGTTGAAAGTGTTGTGTACTTGGTGTTCCGGGGGAAGGTCAATCTTGTAGGCATTATCATTGATCCGTTCAAGTACTTGGAATGGACCATCGCCTTGATACAAGATCAAACCCAACAACAACAAGAACTTCAAGGAGTCACGGATTTCAGATTAACAACTAGAACAACCAGTTTTTAGTTTCCGTTTTCAGCAACAACAACACAAGAACAATCAGTTTTTGTTTCGGTTTTTCAGTCCAACAATACAAGAACAATAAGATGGATAACGATGCTAGTGAATCGAAAGGAGCCCCACACGGCTTCACTAGACTTGAGTTAACAAAAATCAGTAACAACAACAAGATAAATAAAGATAGATAACTTGACATAAAACATTCAAGAAACTAAGAACCCTACTTCAAGAGAAGGACCCGAAATCTGCTGAATGAAAACACCAAGTTCTTACGAGGACCAAGAGGCACTCAAGACCTCAAAACCCTTGTTTCTAGCCAAAGAGACAACCCAAGTATCCCTCTACTTGTGAGGAGATAGTGGCGGCTCCTAAGAGTGAAATAGAGAGAAAAATGTTTAGTGTTTAGGTTACAACTTTCTGAAATCTGAAAACTAAAGAATAACTCTCTAACATGGTCTATTTATACTACAAACAAAAGGAGTAAAATGACCCATCCGCCCTTGCTTTCTTGTGCCATCCTTGGAGAGTAGTTTATTACACTTTAGGACCTCTCTTTACACATAAAAACGTTTAGGTCCTTGGTCGGTTCAATCACCAACTCACACGCGGCCAATTGCATGAACAAAGCTTGGAGTTTTGTAATTCCCGAGCTTGGCTCCGTGTGAAAGGCCGTGTACCCATGGAGGCTGCCCTATCCGTGTCAAAAACCGTGAGTCCTCACTCTTAAATGCTCCAAGCAATCTTCCATACGCGAGATTGCTTTAAGTTACGCTCAAAACGGGTCCTCCATGCATGTTCTTGTATTATCGAGGTTGATACAAGATCAAAACCAACAACACAAGATCTCGGATTTTCAGAACAACAACACAAGAACAACAACTTTCCATTTTCAGTTTCAGCAACAATCCGAGACAACAAACTGTTTTCAGTTTTCTGTTTTCTGATTTTCAGCAACAATGCAACAACAACAAACTGTTTTGTAGTTTCTTTTTCTATTTCTCAGCAACACAAGAAGAACAACAAGATGGATACAATGCTAGTGAATCGAAAGGAGCCCCACACGGCTTCACTAGACCTTAAGATAACAAGATGAACAACAACAACAAGATAAGATAAAGATAGATAACTTGACATACAATATTCAAGAAACTAAGAACCCTAACAACATGAGAGGACCCTAAGCCTAATGAATATTAACACCAAGTTCTTACAAAGACCAAGAGGCACTCAACAACCTCAAAACCTTTGTTTCTAGCCAAAGATTCAACACAAGTGTCACCACACTTTGTTGGACAGTTTCGGATTCCACTCTCAAGAACAAGAGAGAGAGATGTTACAAGTCTTTTGTTGTGAAAATATCAAGAATGAAGTAATGCTGAAAAATACCCTAATGGCACCTATTTATATTACAAACAAAAGGGCTAAAAGGCCCATCCACCCCTTGCCTATTGGGCCAGCCTTGGAGGCTAGTTTAGGGCCCATTAAGACCCCTTCTTTACACATAAAAGGCCCATCCGCCCCTTGCCTTTTGGGCCAGCCTTGGAGACTAGTTTATGGCCCATTAACACCCCTTTTCACACATAAAACGTTCAGGTCCTTGGCTGGTTCAATCTCCAACTCACACACGGCCATTTTGGCATGAACAAAGCTTGGAGTTTTTGTAGTTCCCGAGCTCGGCTTCGTGTGAAGGGTCGCGTACTTGTGGAGGCTGCCCCAACCGTATCATGTACCATCTAGGTGCGGCCATGGTGTGTAAATACACCATGGTAATGTCCAAAATGCCCTTAGTTAAGGCCCAAAACCGTGAACCCTCACTCTCAAATGCTCCAAGCAATCTTCCATATGCGAGATCGCTTTAAGTTACGCTCAAAACGGGTTCTACATGCAGGTTCTTGTATTATCGCGGTGACCAAGTCTTGAGCCTCTATGTGTTGGCCTCCAAAAATGTCGTCCAAAGATAAGGTGGCCATTTGTCCCGTATCATCCTCCCCTTCTTGAAAAGGATTCGACCTCGAATCCAAACCTTGCAAAACCGAAGAGAGGACAAACAAATACAAACTCCTCATGGCATGAGGGTTAGGGTTAGCATAACAAATCATCTCAACATTCCAAGGTTGCACATATTTGCAATATAACCAAGAATCCTTTGCAAGGAATTTTAAAAACTCAATACAAGATGTACAAAGGAATTGGTTATAGGATACATCAATAGTGACACTTTGCTTGTCACGTAGACCAAGCAACAAGTTTGGGGCACCAACATCACCATTTCTAAATTTGGCACCGGGTTCAAATGGGAAAAGTGGCCATAGACACGGGTCTCGACAACATTTCCCCTTCCCGTGGTCTATACCCAAACTAAATAACATACTCTCTACAATAGCATACATATGTTCCAAAGCAAATAGAGAGTAGAGAAAAGTATCACTCAAATCGACTTCTCCTAAGGTGCTCTCATGTGTGTACTCACTACTAGTTTCCCAAA
>CM061554.1:104903279-104947204 GCA_030864225.1 Capsicum baccatum var. pendulum | reverse complement strand
TAAGGGCTAGTATGAAGTGTAGTTGGTAATTTCAGAAAGTTTACCATAGCGACACTAACGACATTCGTACAACTACCACTATCAATCACCAAAGTGCACACATTCCCCTTTACAAGGCATTTAGTATGGAATAGATTTTCCCTTTGGCTAGGGTTGTCTATTGCCTTACTAATCATAGCACGTCTAACTACAAAGTTTGGAACAACACACTCCCCTTCTTGTGGGTAAATAACTTCACCACCACCATCATCATCATCATCATCATCATCATCATCATCATCATCAAGTGGTCTATTTCCAGTTTCCTCTCCATCTTGAGGCTCGGCCTCATCCTCCTCTTTTTCAAGACCCACCTCCTCACCAAGGTAATGCAATCTCCCTTCCCGCAGTATCACGTTACGTCGATTTGGACATTCATTGGATTTATGCCCCCAACCTTGGCACTTGAAACATTGGAATCCTTTTGGGTTTGGATACTTGTGAACTTCTTGTTTTAGAGGAATTTTATGGACTGTTTTGGGCTCGGGCAGCCTTGTAGTGGAGGGTTGGTCCTTGTTTTTGGGCCAACCCGAAGAGGATTGAATCACGTCCTTGCTTCTAGGCCAACCCGAGATGGATTGTCCCCTTGCCTTGAGCGACGACCTCTCTTTAAGCTCCCTTTCAATCTCAAGAGCCGCTTGGAAAATACCTTCAACGGTATTAAATTTGTGAAGTGTCAAATGAGTGGAAATCTCTTTGTTCAACCCACACTTGAACCGGATGATGTCATGACTGATTTGTTCCCCACGATGATCAAGCTTCAACATGAGTTGCTGAAACTCATCATAATATGCCATTACACTTTTATTGCCTTGACGCAAGTTGTACAATTTAGCAAGTAATTCATGGCGATAACTCTCGGGAAGGTACCGTTGCCTCATCAAGTACCTTAACCGAAACCAAGGTGGTGGCTGCCCATCAACTAATTCATCACCAAAACGCTTGACATACTCCCACCAAGTGTTGGCATAACCCTCAAAATGAGCTATGGCATAACAACTTTTCTTTTCTTCCGAGATATCATTAACTTGAAAAACTTTGTCACAAGCTGATTCCCAAACTAAGTAGGCCTCGAGGTCACTTTCACCCTTAAAGATAGGTAAGCTCAATTTGATGGTATTGATGCCTACGTCTCTTTCTTGGTGTCGATTTCCCCGTTCTCCATACCCTCGGTACCTCCTTGGATCAACACGGCCCCTTCTTAGCTCCTCTTCTCTCATGTAAGCATCATCAAAGGCTCCATATCTATCATACTCCTCTCTACCATGTTCCTCAAAGTGAGCTGGTCTATTTTGGTGATTTGGAATCTGATTTGGAGGCATTGGTATTTGTGGAGGTGGTGGACTTTGATTTGGTGGAGTTTGGTAGGGTATGTTCAGATTTATTGGAGGTAATGGACGGCTACATACTTCTTGTGGAATTGGAGGAGTTTGGAAATGGTGTGGTCTATTTGCTTCTTGGTTTGGAGGGAAAGTAATGGTATGATTTGGGGCATTTAGTGGGGCTAGAGGTGGATTCATTATTTGGTGCAATGTTTCTGGTGAGATAGTTGTGGATGAAGTTCTTTCATGCCCAATTGAAGGAATATGATGAGGAGTGGATGGATGAGAGTTCCTTTGACTCTCCACTTGCTCCAATCTCCCACTTATCGTAGTCAATTCTCCCCTCACCGCCCCAATTTCCGTGTTCAACCTCTCTAAACTTCTGGTAATGGCCTCAAGGGTGGCCTTCATAGTGTCTTGTTCAGTAGCACCCCCACTTTGGGATGGGATTCCTTCCATGTAAAGGTGTTACCTACACAATCAGCAAACAAGTTAGCGTTAAACCCCTCCTTACTCACACTCTCTCGGTTCACTCACACTTGAGCTCCACAAATGTTGTAGATTGGCTAGTAACTGTGAATCCTTAAGATATGAGTAAAGCTCTTGTCTGGAATGGATTCTTGTTTGAAACTCAAAGAATTCTCGACGGACTAGAGTTAAGAAGTTACAACGTATTCAAACGAATAAAAGCACCCAACTAAACGTGGACACGAACAAGGGCATTCCAAAGGACTAATTGACAACCTAGTAGAAGTGTACTAGCATGTTAATTAGTTCTAGAACCAAGTAATGAAACTAGGAATCAACAATTAGAAACTAGAAAACCTAAATTTGAGCTTATTAATGATGTAAACTGTAGGCAATGGGTGACGTGAACAGTAGCTAATGGGTGACATGGCAACATGCAAAGGGTCTTGGTCCCACACAATTTAAGCACCAATTCTGAAATTTTAAATCTTCGCACTATTTGGAAAGGGTGACAATTGGTTTTTGGTAGGGAAAACATAAGTCTTGAAATAAGGAAAAGTATTTTGTCCCACAACACAAGGTTCTTGAAACAAGAAAAAGTGGTTTGTCCCACAAAACAAAGTTCTTGAAACAAGAAAAAGTAGTCCCACAAAACAAGGTCTTTGGAATGAGGAAAAGCTGAAAAAGTAGAAGTCTAGTCTAGGAAGTGTTGGGTTCAAGGTTTCTCACAACAAGCTTTACATCTTTTCATCTTCACCTTTTGAATCTATATTGCCCTTTTGATTGTCTTAAGTTGTAAGAAAAGATGAAGCACTAGATGAACACCACAACAACCTTCAAGAACACAACAACTTCTTCAGGAACACAACAACAACTTCTTCAAGAACATAACACAATACCACCAATTGTCAAGAACAAGTAACAACAAACAGCCAGCCCCAAGGCACCACAACTATGGTCAATATTATAAGCTCAAACTTTAGATCTTGACACCTTTAGTGTTGGTGAGAAAGAAACCAACACTAGAAACACTCTATACAAGCAAAATACTACAAGATCTAGATAAAAAAATAAGAAAATCTCGGCCCATACAACAACACATCACAATTTCTGGCCAAGAACACAAAGGTAGCAGATTTGACGATTTCTGGAATTTTCAGATTTCAGTTTTTTTTTTTTGTAGTTTTTAAGTCTCAAGCCCAAGATTGATCTTGTTAGAACAAAATCAAAGATGGCTTTGATACCAAATGATACACTACTATCTTGGAGCGTATCAAATCTGCCACAAAATCAGTCCAAACACACTACAATTCCGAGAGCTTGAAGATAACAACTCCAATAGGTGAAGACAACAATAATCACGAAATTTTGAAGGAATACCAACACCAAAACAGTAGCTACACAAGGAGAACAAGAAGATAACAATAACATCAAACAATGGTTCAACAACACAAGATGATAGATTACAAAGAGTACAATGTTAACAACAAGAACAACAAATGGCAGTAACTATAGTGAATCGAAAATCAGCCCCACACGGCTTCACTAAGTTACTGCAAAGCTTCAAGAGTACAAAATGAAAGATAGTAACTTGACACAAAGATATCTTAGAATCTATGAACCCTAACTTGAAGAAAGGACCCTAAGACCAAAATATTTCAGCACCAAGTTCTTACTTAGACCAAGAGGAACTCATGGACCTCAAGATCTCAAGTTTCTAGCCAAGAAACAACACAAGTGTAACTACACTTGTTGGACAGATTTCAGATTCTACTCTCAAGAACAAGAGAGAGAGAAATATTCAATGTTGCAAGACTTGTTGTTGTGAAATATGAAGAATGAACTAAGTGCTGAAAATAACCCTGATAGCATCTATTTATACTACACACAAAATGAAGGACAAATGACCTTCCTACCCTTCAGTCATGGGGTGCCCTTAGAGTGTAATTTATTACACTTCAAGGCTCATTTTCACACTTAAAAACATTGAAGCTCTTTGGCGAATCAAGTACCAACTCACACGCAGCCATTTGCATGAACATGGCTTGTAGTTTTTGTAACTCCCGAGCTTGACTTCGTGTGAATGGTCGAGAACGTATTGGACAGCTTTGTACACCCATATCAAACGGGTGGAGTTTGATCTTAAAAGGAGGAAGAAAATTTTGGAAAAAGTGTTTTTCCTAATGCATAAAAGAAGATTCCAAAAGATATTCCATAAGAGAGTACAAAGGGGGCCATTAAGAGGGTAAAAGGGCCATTTATGGAGAGAGGGGCAGGTGAACTGCCTTGCATCTGTGCCCAAGGTGCTCTTGGTCTGCTCTAGTAGGTCCAATGCACCTCAAACCAGTAGGGGGAGGTCCTTCTGCATCTAGGGTGTGTTGGATATGCGCCTCAACATAGAACACCTCAAATTGAGCGCAAATAAGCCCCAACATATCCCGAACACAATTCAATACTTCTCCAACATCAATTCAACTTCTAAAACACTTTCATCACTTCAAAAACTCCATTAAATCAGGTTCAAACCATTAATTTCATCTCCTAATCCCTCCTTTCATTTCTTTGATTCTTGAAACTAATTAACAACTAAACCATAATCTACTTAGTTGTCTAATTAGTTCTTGATTCATTCTTCTTTGTGTCTTGATTTCTTGTGTCTTTTCCTTATTTTACCTTTTGTTTTCTTAGTTTAAACACTAAAATTCAATTTTTTCAAACTCTTTTACTTCCTAATAGAGTCATATACGTTAAGCATCCAAGACCAATAAATTGAGCTAAATTGTAAGCCAAACCAAATAATTGAATTGAGAGTGTTAATTTCACTAAATTTAACGTTGTTGTTATTTGTGTTGAGTGTCTTATTCATAAGTATCATGGCACCAGGAGATGATACCCTTCCTAGTTCAAGTGGGACAACCCTTAATGATCTCATGGAAGCTATGATAGGAATGCAATAGAGTATGGATGCTATACATGAAAAGATGTCGGGCCTTAAGGAAGGTAGCAAATATGGATGGAAGGGTGTTGACTTTGAAGGGGAACTCGAACAATGTAGGTTCCAATTCGAGCGGGCATACTCAAGAAACTTCTTCCACCGTCTCTCCTAGAACTCTACACCACATGATACGGATCAAGCTATGAAAGATAGAAATCTACTTAGAGAAGCAAAATCTGAAACAATACAAGAAAGGAAGATAGGTAAATTGACATGAGAAACTATAAGCTATTAAGAACCAATGAGTGTATCAAACTTGAAGACCCCTAAATCTTATAGAATCAAACACCATTTTCTTATGGGATCGTAAAGGGGATTAGATCCACCTCACAACCACCATTTCTAAGCAAGGTTCAACAAATGCTTTTCCAAGTACTCAAACATTCCCATGGAGTTCATGAATACATCATGTAAATAATCTTAAAAAACTAAGCTAATAAAATGTCTAAGGCACCTATTATATTAGTTGCCTTTGTGATAGTGCCAAATGGCCATCTATGCTTTTGAAGACATCACATAAAGACTCAAGACTTGGTCACCTCAAGGACACAAGAACATACATGGAGGACCCATTTTGAGCATAACATAAAGCAAACCTGTGTATGGAAGATTGCGTGGGGGCTTACCTTTGATGCCAACCCGAGTCCATAAGTCTTGAAGCATTATCCCTTGGTTTTGGAGCATTGAAGAAGCACCCTTCATTAAGGGTGTTTTGGAGATTACACTTGTTAGAAAGACACTCCATGACCACCCCTTTCATTAAGGGTATTTTGGTTATTTTGCTATGTAATAAGCTAGCATATAAATAGTCTTCTATTAGGTCATTTGCTCTTTAATTGATTATTGATATTTGAAAGACTTGGAAAAGCCAAGTAGTGTAGGGCTTGGAAAATCCATTATTGATCCTTGCTTAGAAACGGTGGTTGTAAGGCTTAGTTGATTCCCTTAGCAATCACCGTAAGAATTTGGTGTTGTTATTGCGGGTTTTATGGGTCTTATCATTTGATACATGGTTTGGTTCATATTTTTTGTAATCTCGTATATCAAGCTATCTATCTTACCTTATTGAATTTGTTTGTTATCTTATTTTTCTTAGTCTTCATCTCTTTAGGTCATTCTCTTATCACTTTGCAAAACTACCCTATTACAAAAATAGCCCAAAAGTGTCTATTTCGGAAATAACCCAGAAGGGCTCTTTATTCCTCGTGCTAAGGATTTTCAAAATGTGTTCCAAGCTCCAAGCAATTATCCATACGTGGGATTGTAGGTTTAGGAGCTCAAAGAAGGTCCTCCTAGTGTGTGGTTGAGCTCTTTGGTTGATCATGACTCGTACCTCTTTGTGTTGGCCTCGAATGATGTGATCAAAAACTTTGAGGCTGATCAAGATTGTATCATCCTCCCATTCTTGAAAAGGATTAGACCTCAAATCCATACCTTGAAAAATCAAAGAAAGGACAAGCGAACACAAATTTCTCATCGCATGAGGGTTAGGATTACATAAACAATCATTCATCATGCCAAGGTTACACATACTTGAAATATAACCAGGGATTCTTCAAATTTTAGAAACCTATTGAAAGTTGGATATAGAAATCACCAAGAGGTAAGGAAACCATAATAGTCATAATGGCACCACTAGATCTAAAATGTAAGATTACCTTTACCTTAGGAGCCATAAGACACAATTGCTTCATCACCTCTGTAAAAGACCACATCAAGAGTGGAGCCTCAATTAATATTAAAGTCCATGAAAAGCATATAGCAATGTCACTCAAACAAGTGGACCAACCAACAAATATCCTACCTCTACATAAGGCAAATCCAAAACTATCATGGATGTCATCATAATCAAAGAGGTAGTATAGGAAGGAATCAAGTTTATATTCTTCATCCAAGGTGCTATAATCCATAAGAATTTTATTTGGCTTAAATAATATAGTACATAAGCACACGAGGATGGAATCAAGACATTTAAGCACATATGACTTCTTCCTTTTAAGCCAATCATCAACTTGGCATCCACAAGTTGGAATTCATACAACTTAAGGACAAGTATGTCAAACAAGGATGCACATGTATAAGCAATACCCAAAGGAGTTATGACACATTTACCCTAGGGTTCTCAAGGATGGTACCACCTTTGAGAAGAAGGTTATAATCTCTACACACATATTGAAGAAGGGTATCACACAAACCTAAAGTAGTTTCAAGAGAAGACTCTCTCCTTGACCTACAAGTAAACTCTAGACATTGGTGAACTCTCTTGGAGCTTTTCATGGATCCCCTTCTTTAAAAACCCTTTATCTTGGTTGAAGTTCTTTTCCATACACAAGGTTGGTCCCTCAAGTGGTTTGTGAATCTCGAAGAAAGACTTTCCATCATAGGGAAGGATACCAACACCGTCATTCAAGCTTTACTTATCATGTGGACCAAGCAATGAGTTGGGTGTGCCAACATCACCGTATCCAAATTTAGCACTGGGGTCGAATGAAAATAGTGGCTATAGACATGGGTCTAGACAACACTCTTTTTCCCTATAGGTTTCACCCAAACTAAAACACATACTCTCCTTATTAGTATAATCATCATCAAAAGCAAGAAGAGAGTAGAGAAAGTTATCACTCAAGTCAACTTAAACTAAGGTGTCATTATGTAAATACTCACTATTAGATCCAATATCATCACCATGAGTATTCTCAACAATGGGTTCACACAAAGTAGAAGAGGAGGATATGTCCAAACAATGGATACTTTCTCTTTCTATGGAAAAATCCTCAAGTAGATACATACTACCACTAACATCAAAGGGATTATTACTTAGGCCTTAACAAGAAGCAAGCAATTCATCCTCATAGGTATAAAACAAGGGTGGGGGTGTCATAACAACCACAATTATTTTCAAAGGAACAATCACTTATTGGGTTTCTTAAACATTTGAGAAAATCAAGTTTATCATCACCCAATTGATTATTCCTTTCCAAGCCTTACATTCCTTTCCCTTAAGAGTACTTTTATCTTCCAAGAAGATATTTCTATCCATAGAAGGAATGTTGTCACACCATAGTGAGTTGGGATATAGGCTATAGCCTTCAAGACAACCTATACCTTCAATATTATTATCACCACTAGGTTTATTAGGAGTGATTGTACCATCTTCGAACAAAATGTTATACCTAAAGAGAGAAGGATCTATCCTGAGGAGAAGATTTAGAACATGCAAGTTCAATCTCTAAAAGGCAACCATCAAGTTCCAAAGAAGTTTCAAACACATAATCATCCCTATGAGCAAGGCAATCTGTAGGATCTCTTTAGAAAACATACTCAAGGGGTCACTCCTATTTTCTTGACCAATAGTTTTAAGTTGTTCACTTACTTGAGGACTATTAATTACAACACACACATCCTCAAGTGGTGGAATTATTTCGCACATTAGTTGATCAATACAATTTCCACAAGATAATGTACTATTATTCAACACAATGGCTTCAACTCTAGGTGGACACAAGTTGATGTTTCAAGAAGAGTCAGTTTAGTCATCAATAGGGTCAACCAGTGTATCCACACTCACAATGGCTTCAACACTAGGTGAACACAAATCAATCTTACAAGAAGAGTTAATTTGGTCATCAATAGGATCAACTAGTGTGTCCAGACTCACAACATGTACATCATCAGTAAGAGGCAAAGAATCAATAGACTCATATGTAGGTAAGCTACTACTCACACTCACCTATATATGAATCAATAGACTCATATATAGGTAATCTACTAGCCACACAATCATTATTTACATGCATAAAAGTGTAAGAGTTAGCTATTTTACCTTGAAGTTCTTGAGCACATTCTTCTTTACCTTAGAGTGAAGGTTCTCCACAAGCTTTGGAATCATCTAAGATTATCTTCATCAAATCTTCAAAGAAAATCTTCTCTTTTAGCACTTGTCCTTCTCTGCTTTCATGTTGGTACCTACATAAATGTCCTTATAAATAAAAGGACAAACAATGTTAGCCTGGTTTGGTGGTAACCCACTCACGTTGATACGGGACAAATGGCCATTTTATCTTTTGATGACATCTTTGGAGGCCAACGCATAGAGGCTCAAGACTTGGTCACCTCGAGAATACAAGAACATGCATGGAGGATCCATTTCGAGCGTAACTTAAAGCAATCTCGCATATGGAAGATTGCTTGGAGCATTTAAGAGTGAGGACTCACGGTTTTGGACCTTAATTAAGGGCATTTTGGACATTACACATGGTGTATTTACACACCATGGCCGCACCTATCATTAAGGGCAAAGTGGTCTTTTTGTATTCTTTTGTATTACACTATAAATAGGTTATTTTAGCTCATTTCTTGGCAGATTTGGAAAGATGAAGAATTGAAAGACATATTTTCTCTCTTTTGAGAGTGTAACACCCTTAGTTGTAGGGCTTGGAAAAGCCATCCTTAGCATAGGGCTTGGAAAAGCCAATATTGATCTTTGCTTGGAAACGGTAGATCTTAAGGTTAGTTCATTCCCTTGGTGGTCACCGTAAGAGTGTGGTTTTGATTGTTACATTCATTAGGGGTTAGTGTTGAAATACACTTGGTTCTTAATTTTGTAATAATCTTGGTCTCACTATCTATCTTTATTTTCTTGCAAATCGTGTATGTGTTGTGTAGTGGACTGTTTTGGGGTCTTCGTTGAATCCAAAACTTGTATTATTGTTGTTCATCTTGTTCATCACGTTTCATTGCTGTTTTGGTGTTAATATACACTCTTGTATCTTGTATTCTTGTTGTTAGTAGCGAATCCGAGTGTGGTCTCCATCTTGGTCCTCGAATCCTTAAGATTAGTGGACTGATTTGGTGTTTGTTTTGTGTTCCCTTCTCTTTTCCGTATCATTTGGTATCAAAGCATGGCTTGATCTTGTTCCTACAAGATCAATCTTGGGATTGAGACTTGAAAACTACAAAAAAAAAAAAAAAAATGAAATCTGGAAATTCCAGAAAATAGCAATCTGTCCACTTTGTGTTCTTGGCCGAAAATTGTGTTCTTGTTGTGTCTTGGCCGAGATTTTTATTTGTCTTAGTTGTCTCTAGGTGTTAGTTTTGTTCCTCACTAACACATTGAGTCTATATCTTGATTTGAGCTTGTATTTTGATGTTGTTATTGTGAACATAAGCTTGGCCCATTATTGTTTAACATTGTTGTGGTAGACATTGTTGTTGAGAAACCTGATTGGCCGTGTATTTGGTTGTTGTTGTTGTTGAAAGGAGTGTTGTTGTTATTCTTGGTGAATATTGTTGTTCTTGAAGCTCTTCACAACCTTCATCTCTTGTTAAAACCGAAGACACAACACTAAAGAGACTTGGTTGTTTGTTGCTGTGGATTGGAGTTGGCCGTTGGAATTGTTGGTGTTCTTGAAGAAGTTGTTGTTGTGTTCTTGAAGGTTGTTGTGGTGTTCATCTAGTTATTCATCTTTTCTTACAACTTAAGACAATCAAAAGGGCAATATAGATTCAAAAAGGTGAAGATGAAAAGATGTAAAGCTTGTTGTGAGAAACCTTGAACCCAACACTTCCTAGACTAGACTTCTACTTTTTCAGCTTTCCCTCATTTCAAAGACCTTGTTTTGTGGGACTACTTTTTCTTGTATCAAGAACTTTGTTTTGTGGGACTACTTTTTCTTGTTTCAAGAACTTTGTTTTGTGGGACAAACCACTTTTTCTTGTTTCAAGAACCTTGTGTTGTGGGACAAGTACTTTTTCTTATTTCAAGAACCTTGTGTTGTGGGACAAGTACTTTTTCTTATTTCAAGAACCTTGTGTTGTGGGACAAGTACTTTTTCTTATTTCAAGAACCTAGTGTTGTGGGACAAGGTACTTTCCTTATTTCAAGATTTATGGTTTCCCTCCAAGACAAATTGTTATCCTTTCCAAATTATGTATAGATTTAAATTTCAGAATTGGTGCTTAAATTGAGTAGGACCAAGACCAACTGCATGCTGCCACATCACCCATTTGCTACTGTTCACGTCACCCATTGTCTACTGTTCACATCATTAATAAGCTCAAATTTCAGATTTTAGTAGTTTCCTTTTATTGTTCCTTAGTTTCAATTTTATTGGTTCCAATTAATTAACAACTAGTAATCACCTACTTAGTTGTAGATTAATTGTTGAATCCGTTTCTTTTGTGTCTTCGTTATTTGTGAGCTTTTCTCATTTTTAATTCGTTGTAACTTCTTTATTTCAAGTTCGTAAGGAAATTTTATTTTGTGCCTTGAGTCGATCAAACAAGAATCTATTCCGGCCACCAAGTAGAATTGACATCCTATTGACTACCGGAGCATAAGCAACTTTCAATATTCGCCGCTCCAATTGTGAGAATCACAAAGGTGAGTGTATATGAGTGTTGGTGAGGAGCTTTACTACTAATCTTGTTTGTTCATTTTGTAGGTTTAAAGGGTGATATAAGAGGAACATGACTTTGATAGCTGGGGATTATTGTGACTACAATATGGGAGACTATGATTGTAGTGAGGGTTTTTATGGCTATGAAGTTGAGGAAGATTGCGGAGGCTATGAAAATAGCCATGGTCAAAACATAGGCAGATTTGAAAATTACTGTTTTGAGGGAGAAAATGAGGTGAATGAAGTGCCTAGTGCTTATGGTGACTTTGGAGATGATGTAGGACCTCGTGATGGATCTTATGATGAAGTTGGGGCATGTGAGGAGTCTTGCCCTCCCCACTCCGAACCTAGATTTGGTGTTAGGTATAACCCTGTGATACGGGAAAAACAACGGAAACACGAAACAACTCCAAAACAGTCCGCAAATCTTAAGGATTCGAGGACCAAGATGGAGACCACACTCGGATTCGCTACCAACAACAAGAATACAAGATACAAGAGTGTATCTAACACCAAAACAGTCCCAAAAACGTGAAGAACATATGAACAACAATAACACAAATTTCCAGATTCAACAAAGGACCCAAAACAGTCCACTACACAACAACAACAAGATGACAACAATAAAATGTAAAGATAGGTAGTGTGACATAGATTACTACAATAACTAAGAACCTAAGTGTAGATCCAACACTAAGACCCTTAATGCATGTAATAACAACACCGACACTCTTACGTGGACACAAGAGGAACATCAATCTCCTCAAGCACCCTCGTTTCCAAGCATGAATCCAACACGAGAGATTCCACCCTCAAGTTGAAAATCCTAGTTACATGGATTTCGGCTATGGGATCCTTTCTCCTAAGAGAGAAATGTTTTTAAGTGTGATACAACATCAATATTCAGCAAAAGTCCCTTACAAATGACCTAAAAGCTTCCTTATATAGTAGTTTACAAACAAGGTGTGAAATGTCCAAAATGACCCCTTAGTCTCAAGTCTTCAAGTGGGTGCCCTTTGAGAGCATTATATGGACGGTTTTGGACCCATTTTCAGTCCTCATTTGCACTTCACTTTCACACTCCAAGTCTCGGGTTTAATATATCTCACAAACATGCATCCTCGTGGTCGTACCCGTATCATCCTCCCCTTCTTGAAAAGGATTCGACCTCGAATCTGCACCTTGCGAAATCAAAACAAAAGAAAAACAAGCACACATCCTCATGGCATGAGGGTTAGGGTTAGTGCAACAGAAATAAATCTAATAAATAACATCATCATGCCAAGGTGGTACACACTTGAAGTACAACCAAGAATCCTTTGGGTTGATCGTGAAAAGATTAGTACAAATGTCACAAAGGAAGTGGCTATGACGAAAATCAGTAAATAATGAGCATGGGACGAGACAACTCCTACCATACCCTAAGATGGTACCGGGATCGAATGGGAGAAGTATCCATGGACATGGGTTTCGGCCACTCTCACTTTTCCCTAAGGTATCGTCCTCAAAATTAGGCATACCCTCTACATCATTAGAGGAAATATCATAAGCACAAAGAGGGTAGAGAAAGGTGTCACACAAACTAACTTCAGCTATGGTGTCCTTATGCATGTACTCACTAGCTTCAAGTCCATCACCATTAGTATGCTCAATATAGGAAACACATAAAGAAGAAGTAGATGGAATTTCTAAGCATGCACCACGTTTTATTTCAAGAGAATAATCCCCACATAGATATAAATCACCATGGGCAGCAAAGGAATCATTCACAAAAATATTTTTACAAGAACAATCATATTTCGGGTTTCCCAAGTAATCAAGCAAATCATGGTCATCTTCACCCGATTGACTATTCCTTTTCAAGACTAAACATTCCCTACCCTTAAGAGTACTCTCATCTTCCAAGAAGAGATTTCCATCTTGAGGAGAAATGTTGTCACACTATAGTGGGTTAGCATATAGGCTATAGCTTCCAAGACAAGCCATTTCGTTAACATCACTTGCACCACTAGGTTTATTAGGAGTGTTTAAATCATCTTCAAACAAGACATTGTACCTAAAAAGAGTGTGATCTACCTCACGGACAGATTTGGAACAAGGAAGTTCCTCACTCTCTAAATGATCAATATCAAGTTTCAAGGATGTTTCAAACACAATATTATCCCAAGAAGAGCTCTCGGGTTCATTCTCACTTTGTTGACCAACATTTTCAAATACTTCACTAACTTGAGTCCTATTAAGCATATCACACATATCCTCAAGTGGTGGACAAGCTTTACTCACAAGTTGGGCAGCAACTTCCTTTGGGAAGCTCTCAACGCAAGGTTCTTGGACAATTGGATTTTGTGGGTAGAGTTTGGGTAGCAATTGGCATATAGTTTCAATGTGTCGTTTCATATCTTCAATATTGTCATTGAAACGATCGCATATGGCATTGAAATTATGGGCAGCCATTGTACCTAACAAAAAGACACAACAAACAAAGAAAACAAACAAACTTGTTAGATCAAAAATGCCTCACCACACTCTCACTCTCGGTTTTACCTCACACTTGGTTTCACAAGTGTTGAAAGCCGGCTTGTACTTCGTGAGTGATTGAGTGTCGAGTCTACTCTTGTCCGGGAATGGATTTTTGTTTGAAACTCAAACGAAATCTTGTAGGACTTGAGTCAAGAACTAACAACGAATTCAAAAAGATAAAAGTACACAACAAACGTAAACACGAACAAACGGATACAAAACTAATTTACAAGCTAGTAGGAAATTACTAGGTTGTCAATTAGTGTTCAAACCAATAAACGAACTAAGTGACAATTAAATGAAACTAAGAAATCTAAAATTTGAGCCAAAATTATGACGTGAACAGTAAAAATGATGATGTGGCAGTCACGTATTGGTTGCGGTTTCTCAATTTTATATTTCAATTTCAAGTCTTGGTCCCATTGTAATTTAGGAAGGATGACAATTGGTTTTGGAGGGAAAACACAAGTCTTGAATCTATACAAGTCCACTCTTAAAAGGATGACTTTTGTCTTGTACTAGTCCCACAAGACAAGGTTCTTGAAACAAGAAAAAGTAGTCCCACAAAACAAGGCCCTTGAAATAAGGAAAAGCTGAAAAAGTAGAAGTCTAGTCTAGGAAGTGTTGGGTTCAAGGTTTCTCACAACAAGCTTTACATCTTTTCATCTTCACCTTTTGAATCTATATTGTCCTTTTGATTGTCTTAAGTTGTAAGAAAAGATGAAGCACTAGATGAACACCACAACAACCTTCAAGAACACAACAACAACTTCTTCAAGAACACAACAACAACTTCTTCAAGAACACAACACAATACCATCAATTGTCAACAACAAGAACACAAGGCCAAGTACTACACCTTGAAACTTGGATCTATGTCTTGCAAGACTAACACAATACACACTCTTTTTTCTTCAACTTCAAAAATCAACAACCACCCTTTTTTTTTTTTTTTTTTTTCAACAATATATGGAGATGGTGAAGAACACCAAGAACACAAAGTTTGAGTCTTGAAGTTCTAAGGTTCAAGTTGGACCCCCAAAACAACAACAACAACTTTCCAAGCTTAAATTCCAAAGCACAACCTCCACAATACACGTTCAAAACTGGAACCAACAACACACCACACGTCCAAAACAGCCCAAACTTTAAATCCGCAACAACAAGACCAACAACAATCTGTCAAGTCCAAGTTCACAATAACTACATCAACAACAAAGGCTCAAATCAAGATATAGACTCAAAGTGTTAGTGAAGAACAATACTAACACTAGAAACACTTAAGACATGTAAAAATCTCGGCCAAGATACAACAAGAACACAATTTTCGGCCAAGAACACAAAGTGGACAGATTGCTATTTTCTGGAATTTCCAGATTTCAGTTTTTTTTTTTTTTTTTTTTTTTTTGTAGTTTTCAAGTCTCAAGCCCAAGATTGATCTTGTAGGAACAAGATCAAGCCATGCTTTGATACCAAATGATACGGGAAAAACAACGGAAACACGAAACAACTCCAAAACAGTCCGCAAATCTTAAGGATTCGAGGACCAAGATGGAGACCACACTCGAATTCGCTACCAACAACAAGAATACAAGATACAAGAGTGTATCTAACACCAAAACAGTCCCAAAAACGTGAAGAACATATGAACAACAATAACACAAATTTCCAGATTCAACAAAGGACCCAAAACAGTCCACTACACAACAACAACAAGATGACAACAATAAAATGTAAAGATAGGTAGTGTGACATAGATTACTACAATAACTAAGAACCTAAGTGTAGATCCAACACTAAGACCCTTAATGCATGTAATAACAACACCGACACTCTTACGTGGACACAAGAGGAACATCAATCTCCTCAAGCACCCTCGTTTCCAAGCATGAATCCAACACGAGAGATTCCACCCTCAAGTTGAAAATCCTAGTTACATGGATTTCGGCTATGGGATCCTTTCTCCTAAGAGAGAAATGTTTTTAAGTGTGATACAACATCAATATTCAGCAAAAGTCCCTTACAAATGACCTAAAAGCTTCCTTATATAGTAGTTTACAAACAAGGTGTGAAATGTCCAAAATGACCCCTTAGTCTCAAGTCTTCAAGTGGGTGCCCTTTGAGAGCATTATATGGACGGTTTTGGACCCATTTTCAGTCCTCATTTGCACTTCACTTTCACACTCCAAGTCTCGGGTTTAATATATCTCACAAACATGCATCCTCGTGGTCGTACCCGTATCACCCTGTCATTCGCAAACCTTATGAGAGCTATGATGAGAGTACACGTGAGGAGTGTGAAGATTCATATTCTCCACCTTGTAGTACTTCTTATCAAGGTCGATATAGTGTGAATGGTTATACTAGCTATAGTGTAGGTTGTCCAATGGGAAGAAGAGGGTATACATCTCCAAAATCGAGGGGTACTCATGTGCTTTACAATGTTGATCCGAGAAGGAGTGTACACTCCGGAAAGGTGACCATTTGTGGGATACCGGGCTGCCTCGTTGTGTTAAATGATAGGTACTATAGAAACTACATTGTTCCATCCATGGTTGATTACTTGGGGTTATTTTGTGAGCCTTTACTTGTTCCATACTTCTTGGACAGGTTTAAGGTTACCGAGAGGGTAAAAGTTGTCTTCTCCCAATTTAATTACCATGAGGAGGTGTGGTGTGATGTTTTTCCCATAACCTATGGTCATGTGAGCTTAGGCGCCGATTGGTTTGCACAACATAAAGTTCCAAATATGCAAAATTGGCCTAATATTGTAAGAGACCGATGGGGAAATTGCCTCGAGACGTACATTCTGCCCGGGCTGCAAAAAAAAGTTCCTACCTACTCCAATTCGAATTATTATGAGAGACAAAAGATTGAGAGGAGTAAGGGAGTGAAAGGTGGTAATCCGAGAGTGGAAAAAGGAGAGGTTGTGTGGAGCAAAGTAAGAGGATTACCACCAAACCATGCTAACATTGTTTGTCCTTCTATTTCTAAGGACATTTGTGTAGGTAGCAACATGGAAAGCGAAGAAGAACAATGCCAAAAGAAAGTTGCTGCCCAAACTTTTGGAGGACCTTCACACCATGACAAAGAAGAATCTACTCAAGGACTTCAAGGTAAAATGGCAAACTCTTACACTTTTGTACATGTGAATGATAATTGTGTGGCTAGTAGCCCAATGAGTGTGAGTTGTAGCTTGCCTATATGTAAGTGTATTATTCCTTTGCCACTTGATGATGATGTATATGTTGTGAGTGTGGATACACTAGTTGATCCTATTGATGACCGAATAGACTCTTCTTGTAAGATCGATTTATGTCCACCTAGTGTTGAAACCATTATGTTGAATGAAAGTACATTATCTTCTGAAATTTGTGTTGATCAACTTATGTGTGAAAATTACCCACCACTTGAGGATGTGTATGATGTAATTAATGAACCTCAAGTGTGTGATAATGTTGAAAATGTTGATCAAAGTGTGATACAAGATCAAACCAACAACCACAAGAGTTCGGATTTCAGTCCAACAACACAAGAACAACAAGTTTTAAGTTTCGGTTTTCAGATTACAACACAAGAGATAGTTTCGGTTTTTAAGCTACAATCCGAGAACAACAAGAGATACCACAATGCTAGTGAATCGAAACGAGCCCCACACGGCTTCACTAGACTTTCAAGATAAACAAAAACAACACAACAACAACAAGATAAGGAAAGATAGATAACTTGACATATAACATTCAAGAAACTAAGAACCCTAACATCAAGAGAGGACCCTAAGTCTAATGAATATAAACACCAAGTTCTTACAAGGACCAAGAGGCACTCAACAACCTCAAAACCCTTGTTTCTAGCCAAAGAGACAACACAAGTATTCCTCTACTTGTGAGACCTAGGGACGGCTTCTTGGAGAAGAAGAGAGAAGATATTTTGGTGTTTTAGGTTACAATTTCAGATTTCAAAATAAACTAGTGGATATCTCACTATCTTGTTCTATTTATACTACAACAAAAAGGAGTAAAAGACCCATCCGCCCTTGCTTTCTTGTGGCCACCTTGGGAATTAATTTATTACACTTTAGGACCTCTCGTCACACATAAAGACGTTGAGGTCCTTGGTTGGTTCGACCAACAACTCACACACGGCCATTTGCATGAACAAGGCTTGGAGTGTTTGTAATTCCCGCGCTTGGCTTCGTGTGAAAGGCCGTGTACCTGTGGAGGCTGACTCAACCGTATCAAAGTGAGAATGAACCCGAGAGCTCTTCTTGGGGTAATATTGTGTTTGAAACATCCTTGAAACTTGATATTGATCATTTAGAGAGTGAGGAACTTGCTTGTTCCAAATCTGTCCGTGATGTAGATCACACTCTTTTTAGGTACAATGTCTTGTTTGAACATGATTTACAAACTTCTAATGAACCTAGTGGTGAAAATGATGGTATAGCTTGCCTTGGAAGCTATAGCCTATATGCTAACCCACTATGGTGTGACAATATTCCTCCTAAAGAGGGAAATCTCTTCTTGGAAGATCCTCTTAAGGGTAAGGAATGTGTAGTTGCGAAAGCTACTTCTTCTTCTACTTTGTGTGATTTCATTGTTGAGAGTACTCATGGTGATTATTGGGAAACTAGTAGTGAGTACACACATGAGAGTACCTTAGTAGAAGTCGATTTGAGTGATACTTTTCTCTACTCTCTATTTTATTTAGATCATATGTATGTTATTGTAGAGAGTATGCCATTTAGTTTGGGTGTAGACCACGGGAAAAGGAAGTGTTGTCGAGACCCGTGTCTATGGCCACTTTTCCCATTTGAACCCGGTGCCAAATTTAGAAATGGTGATGTTGGTGCACCAAACTTGTTGCTTGGTCTACATGACAAGCAAAGTGTCACTCTTGATGTATCCTATAACCAAATCCTTTGTACATCTTTTATTGAGTTTTTAATATTCCTTGCAAAGGATTCTTGGTTATATTGCAAATATGTGCAACCTTGGCATGTTGAGATGATTTGTTATGCTAACCCTAACCCTCATGCCATGAGGAGTTTGTATTTGTTTGTCCTCTCTTCGGTTTTGCAAGGTTTGGATTCGAGGTCGAATCCTTTTCAAGAAGGGGAGGATGATACGGGGCAAATGGCCATTTTATCTTTTGATGACATCTTTGGAGGCCAACACATAGAGGCTCAAGACTTGGTCACCTCGAGAATACAAGAACATGCATGGAGGACCCGTTTCGAGCGTAACTTAAAGCAATCTCGCGTATGGAAGATTGCTTGGAGCATTTAAGAGTGAGGACTCACGGTTTTGGACCTTAATTAAGGGCATTTTGGACATTACACATGGTGTATTTACACACCATGGCCGCACCTATCATTAAGGGCAAAGTGGTCTTTTTGTATTCTTTTGTATTACACTATAAATAGGTTATTTTAGCTCATTTCTTGGCAGATTTGGAAAGATGAAGAATTGAAAGACATATTTTCTCTCTTTTGAGAGTGTAACACCCTTAGTTGTAGGGCTTGGAAAAGCCATCCTTAGCATAGGGCTTGGAAAAGCCAATATTGATCTTTGCTTGGAAACGGTAGATCTTAAGGTTAGTTCATTCCCTTGGTGGTCACCGTAAGAGTGTGGTTTTGATTGTTACATTCATTAGGGGTTAGTGTTGAAATACACTTGGTTCTTAATTTTGTAATAATCTTGGTCTCACTATCTATCTTTATTTTCTTGCAAATCGTGTATGTGTTGTGTAGTGGACTGTTTTGGGGTCTTCGTTGAATCCAAAACTTGTATTATTGTTGTTCATCTTGTTCATCACGTTTCATTGCTGTTTTGGTGTTAATATACACTCTTGTATCTTGTATTCTTGTTGTTAGTAGCGAATCCGAGTGTGGTCTCCATCTTGGTCCTCGAATCCTTAAGATTAGTGGACTGATTTGGTGTTTGTTTTGTGTTCCCTTCTCTTTTCCGTATCACACGTCGCTTCCCAAAACCTTTTTTTTCCTCTTTTGGATTGCCGCCTTACACACCCTTACTCCTCTCAATCTTTTATCTCTCACTTTTATTCAGCTTAGAGTAAGTAGCCATCTTTCCTTGAGATTTGAGAAGGATTGGTAAAAAAATATGGTTTCCCCATTGGTCTAATACAATCTTAGTCCAATTTTACACATTTACGACTCTATGTTGAGCAAACCAATCTGCTCCTAAGCATAACTGACCGTTCCAATGGGATAATGTCACACCAAACCTCTTTATAGTATCCACATCGGGTGAAGAAAACCTTCACTCTCTCAAAACCCCTCACTCTCTCAAAAACCCTATAGCCACACAAGTAATATGAGAAGGATAAGGATTTTTGAGGTATCCCTAGATAGTCAACCAAAGAAGAGGCGATGTAATTAGCATGACACCACTTATGATAAAAGTCAAATGGCCACCTTAATTTTTGAAGACATGATTGGAGGTCATCATTTAAAGGCTCAAGACTTGGTCACCCCGAGGGCACAAGAATATGCAAGGAAGACCCGTTTTGAGCATAAGCAAGGCAGTGTGTGGAAGATTGCTTGGAGCATCGAAGACTTGAGGACTCACGATTTTGGACAACACTTAATGGGTCATGATTTGGTCATCTTCATTAAGGGTATTTTGGACTTTTCATTGGGTCCAAATGTACTCCATGGCCACCCTACCCTTTAAAGGCATTGTTGTCATTTTGCCTTATCTTGTAATAGAATATAAATGGAACATTTTAGGTCTTTTTCTCATTAGTTGTTCATTGATGTAAGACTTGAAACATTAAACACCTTTAGTTGTAGGGCTTCGAATAGCCACCATACCGAAATGAGGGCAACAAATGTGGATATCACTTATGTTGCAATGTTGCCTTGAGACGTTGTGTTTAAAGGAGGTAAAGTTCCTCTTGTGTCAACGTAGGAGTTAGGTTAACCATTGTGTATAGTGTTAAGGGTCCAAGATTACCATATCTTGGATTCTTAAGATTTATACCAACCAAGGTCTATCTATCCATTCTGTTTATGTTGTAATCATTTGTTTGTGTTCTTGTAATTCAAATCCGTGACTTGTTGTTCTTGTTCCATTGTTGTTGTTCTTCATCTTGTTGTTGTTAGCTATTTTTAGGTGATAAACACATCAATACATTGTGTTCTTGGTGTTGTTTGTTGAATCCGAGTGTGGTCTTCAAAAGGGTCCTCGGATCTTTGATCTTGTGGACTGATTTTGAAGTGTGTTTTGTGTTGTCCTTGTAATTCTTGTTTCATTTAGTATCAGAGCCATCTTTTATTTTGTTCTAACAAGATCAATCTTAAACTTGAGAGTTGAAAAAAAAATATAAAAAAAAAAAGTCGAAAAACTGAAAAAATTCCAGAAAAAGAGTAATCTGCCCATTCTTGTTGTTCTTGGCCGAGAAAGTTGTTGTTCTTGTTGTTGTCTTAGCCGAGACATGTTTCTTTATGACTAAATCTTGTAGTCTTTTGTTATTTAGAGTGTTTCTAGTGTTGGTTTCTTTCTCACCAACACTAAAAAGTGTCCAAATCTAAGCTTGAACTCACTTATTGATGTTGTTAATGTGAACAAAGTGTGGTTGATTTGATGTTGTTATCATTCTAAGCCTTGAAGGCCTTGTTTTTGTGGAGTTGGGCATTGGAATTTGTTGTTGTTCTTGGAGAATATTGTTGTTGTTATTGTGTTCTTGTTGTTCTTCACCCTTTTCATCTTTTGTTAAAACAAAAAGTGAACATTAGATCCACAAAAGGTGAAAGACGAAGTTGTAGTACTTGTTGGTGAAAGACTTGATCACATCACTCAAAAGACTTGACAACCACTTTTTACCTACTTTCCTTGATTTAAGGACCTTGTTTCAAGGAGAAAGTACCAAGAAGGTCAAGTCTTGTTTTGAACTTGAAAATGAAGCTCCAAGACCAAATTTCCCTCCATTAACCAAATCCACCATTTCCAAATTGTACATTGGTCAAGACTTGAAATTGGAGGGTAAAATTTTGACAAAACCGAGGCCAATAGTGGACTGCCACATCACTAAATTACTGTTCATGCAACATCAACTTTTAGATTACTTAGTTTCATTTTATTGTTTCTTAGTTTCGTTTGTTGGTTTGAACACTAATTGATGACCTAGTAATCTCCAATTAGCTTGTTAGTTTTTGTGCCCATTTGTTCGTGTTAGCGTTATTTTGTGCTTTTTTTATTTTTGAATCATAGAATTTCTTGGTTCAAGTTCAAACATTATTTCCTTGAGTCTTCAAACAAAGAATCCATTCCAACCAAGGAGTAGACTCACCCCTCGACTCATCATGAACTACAGACCAACTTGCAACACTTGTGATTCCAAGTATGAAATGATCAAGTGTGTGAGAGTGTGGTGAGGTAGTTTCGAACTAACTTGTGTTTTATTTTGTAGACTTGTTCTTTTTTTTTTAGGTACAATTACGATGGAACCTGCGGCTGCAAGTGCTATTTTGGCTATACTTGAAGCTATTACCCGTCAATGGAAAGTAATAAATAAAAGGTTGGATCATATGGGAGTTCCAAGGGAGAAAATGGTCTACCCGAACACAAGTTAAGATGAAGAACGTAGCTCATGTGAGCTATGAGGTAAAAATATTATCCCCTACACTCATATGAACGTAGTTGCGATTTTACTTAGTGTAGGAGAGCATGAGTCTTTATTTTGTGATACTCTTGATATTGTTAGGTCACATAAGGACCAAACTCTTGTTGTAGGTACACAAGCACTAGTTGATCCTTTAAATGACTTAATTGATTCTCCTCGTGAGAATGATTTGTGTCCATCTGGTGCTAGCACTTACAACTTGACTAAGGTTTCATTACCAAGTGACGAGAGTATTCACACACTAGTTGAACCTTGTGAAAAATAAGGTGAGTATACGTTGGTATGTGAATTGCCAACAACTAGTGAGGGTGAGCAAAATGATCAATCGGGCGTAGATGATCTTAATTTACTTGAATATTTAGAAAACCTGAGTTGTGATTGTCTTTGTGAAGATAATTTTGATTGTGGTCCTTTGGCTTCCTGATACAAAATCAAACCAACAACACCAAGAGCTTCAAGTAGGCTCGGATTTCAGTCCAACAACACAAGAACAACAAGTTTAAGTTTCGGTTTTTCAGCCCACAACACAAGAACAACAAGATAGATAACAATGCTAGTGAATCGAAAAGAGCCCCACACGGCTTCACTAGACTTTAAGATAACAAAAACAACAACAACAACAAGATAAAGAAAGATAGATAACTTGACATATAACATTCAAGAAACTAAGAACCATAACATCAAGAGAGGACCCTAAGTCTAATGAATATAAACATAAAGTTCTTACGAGGACCAAGAGGGACTCAACGACCTCAAAACCCTTGTTTCTAGCCAAAGAGACAACACAAGTATCCCTCTACTTGTGAGATAATAGGGGCGGCTTCTATGAGTGGAAGAGAGAGGAAAGGTTTAGTGTTTTAGGTTACAAAATTCAGCATTCAAAAACTAAGGAACAACTCTTTAACATGTTCTATTTATACTACAAACAAAAGGGGTAAAATGACCCATCCGCCCTTGCTTCTTGTGCCAACCTTGGAGAGTAGTTTATTACACATTAGGACCTCTCTTCACACATAAAAACGTTTAGGTCCTTGGTTGGTTCAATCACCAACTCACACACGGCCATTTGCATGAACAAAGCTTGGAGCTTTTGTAATTCCCGAGCTTGGCTTCGTGTGAAAGGCCGTGTACCTGTGGAGGCTGCCCTAACCGTATCATCCTCTCCATCTTGAGAGGAATTTGACCTCAAATTCAGCCTTTGGTCATCTTCAACCGCATCCACAAGGGAGAGATCACCAACGTTGAAAGTGTTGTGCACTTGATATTCCGGTGGAAGGTCAATCTTGTAGGCGTTGTCATTGATTCTCTCAAGTACTTGGAAAGGACCATCACCCCTTGGCAGCAATTTGGACTTCCTTTGAGCTGGAAACCGATCCTTTCGAAGATGCACCCACACCCAATCTCCGGGTTCAAGCACAAGCCTTCTTCTCCCTTTATTTACCCTTTTTGCAATCTCTTGGTTCTTCTTTTCAAGCTTGATCCGCACTGTCTCATGCATTTTCTTCATTGCCTCGGATCTTTTATTTCCATCTAAGCTGGTCATGAGATCACTAGACAAAGGAGTGAGATCTAAAGGGGTAAGGGTATTTAGGCCGTAAACACATTCAAAGGGAGTCATTCCCGTGCTCGAATGTATTACCCGGTTGTATGCAAATTCCACCAAGGGTAGGTGATCTTCCCATGAAGTCAGTTTACCTTTAACCATAGAACGTAGCATAGACCCCAAGGTTCTATTTACTACCTCCGTTTGGCCATCGGTTTGTGGGTGACAAGACGTGGAGAAAAGTAACTTCGTTCCAAGTCTACCCCACATGGACTTCCAAAAGAGACTTAGGAACTTGGAGTCCCTATCGCTCATAATAGTCCTTGGTACCCCGTGAAGCTTTACAACATGTGCAACAAATAATGAAGCTACACTACGAGCATCCTCGGTTTTAGCACATGGAATAAAATGAGCCATTTTAGAGAATCTATCAACAATAACAAAAATGCTAGCTCGGCCCTTTCTAGTCCTTGGCAGCCCCAAAACAAAATCCATCGAAATGTCCAACCAAGGCCTAAGGGGAGTAGGGAGTGGGGTGTATAATCCTTGAGGTAGGAGACGAGACTTCGCACTCCGGCAGGCCACGCATTGACTACAAATTTTAGTGACGTCTTTGCGCATTTTGGGCCAATAGAAGTTCTCCTCTAAGATTCCGAGGGTCTTGTCTACCCCAAAGTGACCCATGAGGCCTCCGTCATGGGCCTCCCTCACAAATAATTCCCTCCAAGAACTAGAAGGAACACACAACCTCCTCCCCTTGAACAAATACCCATTGAACCGAGAGTAGGAGGAATGGTCATTCTCCTTAAGCCAACGGTCCCTTCCCCACTCTTCGCATTCCCTAAAAATAGGAGCAAAGGTAGGATCCTCGGGATACAACAACCGCAAGCTCTCAAAACCCATCAATTTCGAAGACAAGGTAGCAACAAGCACATGCTTCCTAGACAAGGCATCGGTAACAACATTTTCCTTTCCCCTTTTGTAATGAATTACATAAGGGAAAGTCTCGATGAACTAAATCCACTTAGCATGACGCCTATTCAACTTGTCTTGGCTCTTAAGGTGTTTCAACGACTCATGATCCGTTCGTATCACAAACTCCTTAGGCCACAAATAATGTTGCCAATTTCCCAAGGCTCTAACAAGGGCGTACAACTCCAAATCATAAGTTGAGTAATTAAGAGTTGCCCCTTTGAGCTTTTCACTGAAATAAGCAACGGGCTTACCTTCTTGCATCAAAACAACCCCGATGCCAACCTTACTAGCATCACACTCTACTTCAAACATCTTATCAAAATCGGGCAATTGCAATAAAGGCACCGAGATGAGCGTAGCTTTCAAGGCCTCAAAAGCCCTAGCCTGCTCATCACCCCATTTAAAGGGTCCGTCCTTTCTAATTGCCTCGGTCAAGGGGGCTGCTATGGAACTAAATCCTTTGACAAACCTCCTATAAAAGCTTGCCAACCCGTGGAAACTTTGAATTTCTCCAATAGTTTTAGGGGTCGGCCAACTTCGAATAGAGTCTATCTTGGAATCGTCCACTTCCACACCCCTTGAGCTCACGACAAAACCCAAGAATATAACTTTATCAACACCAAAAGAACACTTCTCCATGTTGGCATACAGCTTCTCCTTTCGGAGCACATCAAACACACATCTCAAATGCATTACATGATCATCAATAGATTTACTATACACCAACACATCATCAAAGTAAACCACCACAAACTTTCCAATATAAGGCTTCATTACATGATTCATTAGCCTCATAAATGTGCTAGGAGCATTGGTAAGGCCGAAGGGCATGACCAGCCACTCATATAGACCGAATTTGGTCTTGAATGCGGTCTTCCACTCATCACCGGGTTGCATGCGAATTTGGTGATAGCCGCTCCTAAGGTCCACTTTAGAAAACAAACAAGATCCGTGGAGCTCATCTAACATATCATCTAGTCTAGGGATTGGATGACGATACCTTATCGTGATTTTGTTGATGGCTCTACAATCGACGCACATGCGCCAAGTTCCGTCCTTCTTTGGTACCAAAAGCACCGGAACAGCACACGGACTCATGCTTTCCTTGATGTATCCCTTTTTGAGAAGCTCCTCAACTTGTCTTTCAAGCTCCTTAGTGTCCATGGGATTGCTCCTATAGGCCGGTTTGTTTGGAAGTTGTGAACCCGGCACCAAATCAATTTGGTGCTCAATTCCCCGAAGTGGGGGCAATCCTTGCGGAAGTTCTTGAGGAAATACATCTTCATACTCCTGCATCACACAAGAAATCAAAGGGGAAATGGAAGAATTAGTGGGGTTAGTATTAAAACAATGGGCCAAAAGTAACATCGGCTTGTTTTCATCATGGTCCACGAAGAGTTCTTTCCTCCTAGCCAACATCACTACGTTTTCCATCTCCATTGTCGTTGGGACAGCCTCGGATGTCCCTACTTCCTCACCTACGGCATCCCCCCCTTTTCTCCATTTTCGGATTCCTTCCCCTTTCCCTTTAACTCTCCCATCTTTTGATGCCACCCATTTACTTGGGAGGGTGAAAGAGGGTGAAGTGTGACCTTTCAGCCATCCTTCTCAAGCGTATACCGGTTGGACCTCCCATCGTGTTTAGTAGACCTATCATATTGCCATGGTCTACCTAACAACAAGTGACATGCTTGCATTGGGATCACGTCACAAAGCACTTCATCGTGGTAGTTTCCCTGATACAAGATCAAACCAACAACACCAAGAACAACAAGAAGGCTCGGATTTCAGTCCCACAACACAAACACAACAAGTTTTAGTTTTCGGTTTTTCAGCTTACAACACAAGAACAACAAGATAGAAAATAATGCTAGTGAATCGAAATGAGCCCCACACGGCTTGACTAGTCTTTAAGATAACAAAATCAACAACAACAACAAGATAAAGAAAGATAGATAACTTGACATATAACATTCAAGAAACTAAGAACCCTAACATCAAGAGAGGACCCTAAGTCTAATGAATATAAACACCAAGTTCTTACGAGGACCAAGAGGCACTCAACGACCTCAAAACCCTTGTTTCTAGCCAAAGAGACAACACAAGTATCCCTCTACTTGTGAGATACTAGGGACGGCTTCAATGAGAGAAGAGAGAGGAAATGTGTCCGCCCTTGCTTTCTTGTGCCAACCTTGGAGAGTAGTTTATTACACTTTAGGACCTCTCTACACACATAAAAACGTTTAGGTCCTTGGTCGGTTCAATCACCAACTCACACGCGGCCATTTGCATGAACAAAGCTTGGAGTTTTTGTAATTCCCGAGCTTGGCTTCGTGTGAAAGGCCGTGTACCTGTGGAGGCTGCCCTAACCGTATCATCCTCTCCATCTTGAGAGGAATTTGACCTCAAATTCGGCATTTGGTCATCTTCAACCGCATCCACGAGGGAGAGATCACCAACGTTGAAAGTGTTGTGCACTTGATATTCCGGTGGGAGGTCAATCTTGTAGGCGTTGTCATTGATTCTCTCAAGTACTTGGAAAGGACCATCACCCCTTGGCAGCAATTTGGACTTCCTTTGAGCTGGAAACCGATCCTTTCGGAGATGCACCCACACCCAATCTCCGGGTTCAAGCACAAGCCTCCTTCTCCCTTTGTTTACCCTTTTTGCAATCTCTTGGTTCTTCTTTTCAAGCTTGATCCGCACCGTCTCATGCATTTTCTTCATGGCCTCGGCTCTTTTATTTCCATCTAAGCTGGTCATGAGATCACTAGACAAAGGAGTGAGATCTAAAAGGGTAAGGGTATTTAGGCCGTAGACACATTCAAAGGGAGTCATTCCCGTGCTCGAATGTATTACCCGGTTGTATGCAAATTCCACCAAGGGAAGGTGATCTTCCCATGAAGTCAGCTTACCTTTAACCATAGAACGTAGCATAGACCCTAAGGTTCTATTTACTACCTCCGTTTGGCCATCGGTTTGTGGGTGACAAGACGTGGAGAAAAGCAACTTCGTTCCAAGCCTACCCCACATGGACTTCCAAAAGAGACTTAGGAACTTGGAGTCCCTATCGCTCACAATAGTCCTCGGTACCCCGTGAAGCTTTACAACATGTTCAACAAATAATGAAGCTACACTAGGAGCATCCTCGGTTTTAGCACATGGAATAAAATGAGCCATTTTAGAGAATCTATCAACAATAACAAAAATGCTATCTCGGCCCTTTCTAGTCCTTGGCAGCCCCAAAATGATACAAGATCAAACCAACAACCACAAGAGTTCGGATTTCAGTCCAACAACACAAGAACAACAAGTTTTAAGTTTCGGTTTTCAGATTACAACACAAGAGATAGTTTCGGTTTTTAAGCCACAATCCGAGAACAACAAGAGATACCACAATGCTAGTGAATCGAAACGAGCCCCACACGGCTTCACTAGACTTTCAAGATAAACAAAAGCAACACAACAACAACAAGATAATGAAAGATAGATAACTTGACATATAACATTCAAGAAACTAAGAACCCTAACATCAAGAGAGGACCCTAAGTCTAATGAATATAAACACCAAGTTCTTACAAGGACCAAGAGGCACTCAACAACCTCAAAACCCTTGTTTCTAGCCAAAGAGACAACACAAGTATTCCTCTACTTGTGAGATCTAGGGACGGCTTCTTGGAGAAGAAGAGAGAAGATATTTTGGTGTTTTAGGTTACAATTTCAGATTTCAAAATGAACTAAGGGATATCTCACTATGATGTTCTATTTATACTACAACAAAAGGTGTTAAAAGACCCATCCGCCCTTGCTTTCTTGTGGCATCCTTGGGGATTAGTTTATTACACTTTAGGACCCCTCTTCACACATAAAAATGTTTAGGTCCTTGGTTGGTTCGGTCAACAACTCACACACGACCATTTGCATGAACAAAGCTTGGAGTGTTTGTAATTCCCGAGCTTGGCTTCGTGTGAAAGGCCGTGTACCTGTGGGGATTGCCTTAACCGTATCATCCTCTCCATATTGAGAGGAATTTGACCTCAAATTCGGCATTTGATCATCTTCAACCGCATCCACGAGGGAGAGATCTCCGACTTTGAAGGTGTTGTGCACTTGATATTCCGGTGGTAGGTCAATCTTGTAGGCGTTGTCATTGATTCTCTCAAGTACTTGGAAAGGACCATCACCTCTCGGCAGCAATTTGGACTTCCTTTGAGCTGGAAACCGATCCTTTCGAAGATGCACCCACACCCAATCTCCGGGTTCAAGCACTAGCTTCCTTCTCCCTTTGTTTGCCCGTTTTGCAACCTCCTGATTCTTCTTTTCAAGCTTGATCCGCACCGTCTCATGCATTTTCTTTATGGCCTCGGCTCTTTTATTTCCATCTAAGCTGGTCATGAGATCACTAGACAAAGGAGTGAGATCTAAAGGGGTAAGGGGATTTAGGCCGTAAACACATTCAAAGGGAGTCATTCCCATGCTCGAATGTATTACCCAGTTGTATGCGAATTCCACCAAGGGTAGGTGTTCTTCCCATGAAGTCAGTTTACCTTTAACCATAGAACGTAGCATAGACCCTAAGGTTCTATTTACTACCTCCGTTTGGCCGTCGGTTTGCGGGTGGCAAGACGTGGAGAAAAGTAACTTCGTCCCAAGCCTACCCCACATGGACTTCCAAAAGAGACTTAGGAACTTGGAGTCCCTATCACTCACAATGGTCCTTGGTACTCCGTGAAGCTTTACAACATGTTCAACAAATAATGAAGCTACACTAGGAGCGTCCTCGGTTTTAGCACATGGAATAAAGTGAGCCATTTTAGAAAATCTATCAACAACCACAAAAATACTATCTCGACCCTTTCTAGTCCTTGGCAGCCCCAAGACGAAATCCATCGAGATGTCCAGCCAAGGTCTAAGGGGAGTAGGGAGCGGGGTGTATAATCCTTGAGGTCGGAGGCGAGATTTAGCACTCCGGCAGGCCGCACATTGATTACAAATTTTTGTGACATCTTTGCGCATTTTGGGCCAATAGAAGTTCTCCTCTAGGATTCCGAGGGTCTTGTCTACCCCAAAGTGACCCATGAGGCCTCCGTCATGGGCCTCCCTCACAAGTAATTCCCTCCAAGAACTAGAAGGAACACATAACCTCCTCCCTTTGAACAAATACCCCTCGAACCGAGAGTAGGAGGAATGGTTATTTTCCTTAAGCCAACGGTCCCTTCCCCACTCTTCGCATTCCCTAAAAATAGGAGCAAAGGTAGGATCCTCGGGATACAACATCCGCAAGCTCTCAAAACCCATTAACTTCGAAGACAAGGTAGCAACAAGCACATGCTTCCGAGACAAGGCATCGGCAACAACATTTTCCTTTCCCCTTTTGTAATGAATTACATAAGGGAAAGTTTCGATGAACTCAATCCACTTAGCATGACGCCTATTCAGCTTGTCTTGGCTCTTAAGGTGTTTCAACGACTCATGATCCGTTCGTATCACAAACTCCTTAGGCCACAAATAGTGTTGCCAATTTCCCAAAGCTCTAACAAGGGCGTACAACTCCAAATCATAGGTCGAGTAATTAAGAGTTGCCCCTTTGAGCTTTTCACTGAAATAGGCAACGGGCTTACCTTCTTGCATCAAAACAGCCCCGATACCGACCTTACTAGCATCACACTCTACCTCAAACATCTTATCAAAATCGGGTAATTGCAATAAAGGCGCCGAGACGAGCGTAGCTTTCAAGGCCTCAAAAGCCCTAGCTTGCTCTTCACCCCATTTAAAGGGTCCGTCCTTTCTAATTACCTCGGTCAAGGGGGCTGCTATGGAACTAAATCCTTTGACAAACCTCCTATAAAAGCTTGCCAACCCGTGGAAACTTCGGATTTCTCCAATAGTTTTAGGGGTCGGCCAACTTCGTATAGAGTCTATCTTGGAATCGTCCACTTCCACTCCCCTTGAGCTCACGACAAAACCCAAGAATATGACTTTATCAACACCAAAAGAACACTTCTCCATGTTGGCATATAGCTTCTCCTTTCGGAGCACATCAAACACACATTTCAAATGCATTACATGTTCATTAATAGACTTACTATACACCAACACATCATCAAAGTAAACTACCACAAACTTTCCAATATAAGGCTTCATTACATGATTCATTAGCCTCATAAAAGTACTAGGAGCATTGGTAAGGCCGAATGGCATGACCAGCCACTCATATAGACCGAATTTGGTCTTGAATGCGGTCTTCCACTCATCACCGGGTTGCATGCGAATTTGGTGATAGCCGCTCCTAAGGTCCACTTTAGAAAACACACAAGATCCGTGGAGCTCATCTAACATATCATCTAATCTAGGGATTGGATGACGATACCTTATAGTGATTTTGTTGATGGCTCGGCAATCGACGCACATGCGCCACGTTCCGTCCTTCTTTGGTACCAAAAGTACCGGAACAACACACGGACTCATACTTTCCTTGATGTATCCCTTGTTGAGTAGTTCCTCCACTTGTCTTTCAAGCTCCTTCGTGTCCATAGGATTGCTCCTATAGGCCGGTTTGTTTGGAAGCTGTGAACCCGGCACCAAATCAATTTGGTTTTCAATTCCCCGAAGCGGGGGCAATCCTTGCGGAAGTTCTTGCGGAAATACATCTTCATACTCCTGCAACACACAAGAAATCAAAGGGGAAATGGAAGGATTAGTGGGGTTAGTATTAAAGCAATGGGCCAAAAGTAGCATCGGCTTGTTTTCATCATGGTCCACGAAAAGTTCCTTTCTCCTAGCCAACATCACCACGTTTTCCCTTTTCCTTGGCGTTGGGATAGACTCGGATGTCCCTACCTCCTCACCTACGGCCTCCCTTCCCTTTTCTCCCCTCTCGGGTTCCCCCCCCTTCCCTTTTAATTCTCTCATTTTTTTATACCACTCATTTACTTGGGAGGGTGAAAGAGGGTGAAGTGTGACCTTTCGGCCATCCTTCTCAAGCATGTACCGGTTGGACCTCCCGTCGTGTTTAGTAGACCTATCATATTGCCAAGGTCTACCTAACAGCAAGTGACATGCTTGCATTGGGATCACGTCACAAAGCACTTCATCATGGTAGTTGCCCACCTTAAACCGAATCACACACTGCCGTGTGACCTTCAATTCACCACAATCATTCAACCATTGTAGCTTGTAAGGACTAGTGTGTGGTGTAGTCGGTAGCTTCAAGAAGTTTACCATAGCATGGCTCGCAATGTTTGTACAACTACCACTATCAATTACCAAGGTGCACACACTTCCCTTTACAAGGCACTTAGTATGGAATAGATTTTCCCTTTGGCTCGGGTCATCTACCGCCTTACTAATCATGACGCGTCTAACCACAAAGTTTGGAACCACACACTCCCCTTTTTGTGGATAGACATCTTCACTATCATCTACTCCTTCCTCATTCGGTTCCTTCTCGGCTTCCTCTCCATCTTGAGGCTCGGCCTCAACCTCCCCCCTTTCGGACACCACCTCCTCACCAAGGTAGTATACTTTCCCTTCTCGTAGGATCACATTACGTCGGTTTGGACATTCATTTGCCTTATGCCCCCAACCTTGGCACTTGAAACATTGGAACCCCTTTGGGTTGGGGTATTTGTGAGCCTCCGGCTTCGGGGGAAACTTAGAAACCATTTTGGATTCGGGCAGCTTCGGAGGACCGGGTTGGTCCTTGTTTTTGGCCCAACCCGAGGGGGTTTGGACCCTTGCCTTGAAGGTTGATCTCTCCTTAAGTTCCCTTTCAATCTCTAGGGCCGCTTGGAATATACCGTTAATAGTTTCGAACCGATGAAGAGCCAAGTGAGTGGAGATCTCCTTGTTCAATCCACACTTGAACCGGATGATGTCGTGGCTGATTTGCTCCCCACGGTGATCAAGTTTCAACATGAGTTGTTGGAACTCGTCAAAATAGGCCACCACACTCTTGCCTCCTTGCCGCAAGCCATATAATCTAGCAAGTAATTCATGTCGGTATCTCTCGGGAAGGTATCGTTGTCTCATCAAATACCTCAACCGATACCAAGGTGGTGGCTGCCCGTCAACCAATTCATTACCAAATCGCTTAACATACTCCCACCAAGTGTTAGCATAGCCCTCGAGGTGAGCTATAGCATAGCAACTCTTCTTTTCTTCCGAGATGTCATTAACTTGGAAAACTTTGTCACAAGCCGATTCCCAAGTTAAGTAGGCCTCGGGGTCACTTTCACCCTTAAAGATAGGTAAGCTCAACTTGATGGTGTTGATGCCTACGTCTCTCTCTTGGTGTCGGTTTCCCCTTTCTCCATACCCCCGGTATCTCCTAGGTTCCCCCCGGCCCCCTCTTAACTCCTCCTCCCTCATATAAGCATCATCATAGGCTCCCTCTCCATCATACTCCTCTCTACCGTATCCGTCAAAGTGGGCTGGCCGGCCTTGGCCATTTTGATTCGTAGGAATTGGAATTTGTGGTCTTTGGTTTAGTGGAGCTTGGAAGGGAGGGTTCGGATTTAGGGGAGGTGCTTGGCGTCCAAATCCCTCTTGCAGAATTGGAGGAGCTTGGAAATGTAGTGGTCTAGTGGAGTCTCGGTTTGGAGGAAAATTGGTAGATTGGTTTGCGGTATTTAGTGGAGCTTGGGGTGCATTTAACATTTGGTGGATCATTTCGGGGGTGATGGTTGCGGAGGAGGTCCTATCATGACCATTGGTGGATACGTGTAGAGGAGTCGATGGCCGAGAGTTCCTTTGACTCTCCACTTGATCTAGCCTCCCACTAATAGTCGATACTTCCCCCCTTATTGCTGCCAAGTCCCCCCTCACGGCTCCAAATTCCGAATTCATCCTTTCAAGTGTCCGAGTAACGGCCTCAAGAGTGGCCCTCATTGAGTCAAGGGCATTAGTATCCGCATTATGAGATGTTGTTCCTTCCATCGTCAAGGTATTAGCCGCTTTAGTCACCACAAGTCCGTGTTCCACACGTGTTGTATAATTGGCTAGTAACCGTGAGATTTACAAGGTTTGAGTAAGCTCTTAGCCGGAATGGATTCTTGTTTGAAGACTCAAAGAATTCTTGCCGGACTAGAATCAAAATCAGCAACTCATTCAAACGAATAAAAGCACACAAATAATCGTTGACGCGAATAAACGGCTCAAGGAACTAGTTGACAACCTAGTGGGAAGAATACTAGTTTGTTAATTAGTTCTAAGACCAAATAAGGGAAACCAAGAATCAACAATTAGCAACCAAAGAATATCCTAAGTTGAGCTTATAGTGACATGGTAGCATGCAATGGCCCTCACACGTTCTTCTTCTCTTCGGATTTATATATATATATATATATTTTTTTGTCTTGATTTAATATTCACACAACTTGTGATAAATGGAAAAGTGTTTTGGTGGGAAAACTAAAATTTTGAAGTCTTAACTCTTTTTCAAACTCAAGAAAGTGGGTTTGGTTGACAATTTCCACAAAACAAGGTTCCTTGATTTAGGGGAAGTGATTGACAAGGCTACAAAGTGATGGGTGCAAGTCTTTCACAATCAACTTTATAAGTTTACCACTTGAGCACACAACAAGATGAACACTTCAACAAGAGGAACAATATGCACAAGTTCAAAAGATGAACACTCCACAAACTTCAACACTTCCTTAGCACATAATCACACAACCACCG
Organism: Capsicum baccatum var. pendulum; assembly: GCA_030864225.1. Lineage (NCBI taxonomy): Eukaryota > Viridiplantae > Streptophyta > Magnoliopsida > Solanales > Solanaceae > Capsicum > Capsicum baccatum. The sequence continues at coordinate 104,912,617 of CM061554.1, read as the reverse complement.
ATTTTTCTTTTGGTCATCAACAACATTCAACTTTCGGCCACTTCAAGTCACTACACAACATTCAACCTTTCAAGCTCAACCTTCGGATCTAGACACCTTAGTGTTGGTGAGAAAGAAACCAACACTAGAAACTCACTAAACAAGCAAAATAACACCTAGATCTAAGCATACACCATCATTCTCGGTTTTCAACTTTTAGTGGACAGATTTCAGAATTTTTTTTTTGTAGTTTGTTTAATCCGTGAACTAGCCCAAGATGGGTTATGTTGGAACACAACCGGTCTTGCTTTGATACCAAATGATACAAGATCAAACCAACCACAAGAGTTCGGATTTCAGTCCAACAACACAAGAACAACAAGTTTTAAGTTTCGGTTTTCAGATTACAACACAAGAGATAGTTTCGGTTTTTAAGCCACAATCCGAGAACAACAAGAGATACCACAATGCTAGTGAATCGAAACGAGCCCCACACGGCTTCACTAGACTTTCAAGATAAACAAAAGCAACACAACAACAACAAGATAATGAAAGATAGATAACTTGACATATAACATTCAAGAAACTAAGAACCCTAACATCAAGAGAGGACCCTAAGTCTAATGAATATAAACACCAAGTTCTTACAAGGACCAAGAGGCACTCAACAACCTCAAAACCCTTGTTTCTAGCCAAAGAGACAACACAAGTATTCCTCTACTTGTGAGATCTAGGGACGGCTTCTTGGAGAAGAAGAGAGAAGATATTTTGGTGTTTTAGGTTACAATTTCAGATTTCAAAATGAACTAAGGGATATCTCACTATGATGTTCTATTTATACTACAACAAAAGGTGTTAAAAGACCCATCCGCCCTTGCTTTCTTGTGGCATCCTTGGGGATTAGTTTATTACACTTTAGGACCCCTCTTCACACATAAAATTGTTTAGGTCCTTGGTTGGTTCGGTCAACAACTCACACACGGCCATTTGCATGAACAAAGCTTGGAGTGTTTGTAATTCCCGAGCTTGGCTTCGTGTGAAAGGCCGTGTACCTGTAGGGATTGCCTTAACCGTATCACAAAACAAAATCCATCGAAATGTCCAACCAAGGCCTAAGGGGAGTAGGGAGTGGGGTGTATAACCCTTGAGGTTGGAGACGAGATTTCGCACTCCGGCAGGCCACGCATTGACTACAAATTTTAGTGACGTCTTTGCGCATTTTGGGCCAATAGAAGTTCTCCTCTAAGATGCCGAGGGTCTTGTCTACCCCAAAGTGACCCATGAGGCCCCCGTCATGGGCCTCCCTCACAAATAATTCCCTCCAAGAGCTAGAAGGAACACACAACCTCCTCCCTTTGAACAAATACCCATCGAACCGAGAGTAGGAGGAATGGTCATTCTCCTTAAGCCAACGGTCCATTCCCCACTCTTCGCATTCCCTAAAAATAGGAGCAAAGGTAGGATCCTCGGGATACAACATCCGCAAGCTCTAAAAACCCATCAACTTCGAAGACAAGGTAGCAACAAGCACATGCTTCCTAGACAAGGCATCGGCAACAACATTTTCTTTTCCCCTTTTGTAATGAATTACATAAGGGAAAGTCTCGATGAACTCAATCCACTTAGCATGACGCCTATTCAGCTTGTCTTGGCTCTTAAGGTGTTTCAACGACTCATGATCCGTTCGTATCACAAACTCCTTAGGCCACAAATAATGTTGCCAATTTCCCAAGGCTCTAACAAGGGCGTACAACTCCAAATCATAAGTCGAGTAATTAAGAGTTGCCCCTTTGAGCTTTTCACTGAAATAAGCAACGGGCTTACCTTCTTGCATCAAAACAGCCCCGATGCCAACCTTACTAGCATCACACTCTACTTCAAACATCTTATCAAAATCGGGCAATTGCAATAGAGGCGCCGAGATGAGCGTAGCTTTTAAGGCCTCAAAGGCCCTAGCTTGCTCATCACCCCATTTAAAGGGTCCGTCCTTCCTAATTACCTCGGTCAAGGGGGCTGCTATGGAGCTAAATCCTTTGACAAACCTCCTATAAAAGCTTTCCAACCCGTGGAAACTTCGGATTTCTCCAATAGTTTTAGGGGTCGGCCAACTTCGAATAGAGTCTATCTTGGAATCGTCCACTTCCACACCCCTTGAGCTCACGACAAAACCCAAGAATATAACTTTATCAACACCAAAAGAACACTTCTCCATGTTGGCATACAGCTTCTCCTTTCGGAGCACATCAAACACACATCTCAAATGCATTACATGATCATCAATAGACTTACTATACACCAACACATCATCAAAGTAAACCACCACAAACTTTCCAATATAAGGCTTCATTACATGATTCATTAGCCTCATAAATGTGCTAGGAGCATTGGTAAGGCCGAATGGCATGACCAGCCACTCATATAGACCGAATTTGGTCTTGAAAGCGGTCTTCCACTCATCACCGGGTTGCATGCGAATTTGGTGATAGCCGCTCCTAAGGTCCACTTTAGAAAACAAACAAGATCCGTGGAGATCATCTAATATATCATCTAGTCTAGGGATTGGATGACGATACCTTATAGTGATTTTGTTGATGGCTCTACAATCGACGCACATGCGCCAAGTTCCGTCCTTCTTTGGTACCAAAAGCACCGGAACAGCACACGGACTCATGCTTTCCTTGATGTATCCCTTGTTGAGAAGCTCCTCAACTTGTCTTTCAAGCTCCTTAGTGTCCATAGGATTGCTTCTATAGGCCAGTTTGTTTGGGAGTTGTGAACCCGGCACCAAATCAATTTGATGCTCAATTCCCCGAAGTGGGGGCAATCCTTCCGGAAGTTCTTGAGGAAATACATCTTCATACTCCTGCAACACACAAGAAATCAAAGGGGAAATGGAAGAATTAGTGGGGTTAGTATTAAAGCAATGGGCCAAAAGTAGCATCGGCTTGCTTTCATCATGGTCCACGAAGAGTTCTTTTCTCCTAGACAACATCACTACATTTTCCCTCTCCTTTGACGTTGGGACAGCCTCGGATGTCCCTACCTCCTTACCTACGGCATCCCCCCCTTTTTCTCCCTTCTCGGGTTCCTTCCCCTTTCCCTTTAACTCTCGCATCTTTTGATGCCACTCATTTACTTGGGAGGGTGAAAGTGGGTGAAGTGTGACCTTTCGGCCATCCTTCTCAAGCGTATACCGGTTGGACCTCCCATCGTGTTTAGTAGACCTATCATATTTCGATGGTCTACCTAACAACAAGTGACATGCTTGCATTGGGATCACGTCACAAAGCACTTCATCAAGGTAGTTTCCCACCTTAAACCGAATCACACATTGCCTTGTGACTTTCAATTCTCCACAGTCGTTCAACCATTGTAGCTTGTAAGGACTAGTGTGTGGAGTAGTTGGTAGCTTCAAGAAATTGACCATAGCATGGCTCGCAACATTTGTACAACTACCACTATCAATCACCAAGGTGCACACACTCCCCTTTACAAGACATTTAGTATGGAATAGATTTTCCCTTTGACTCGGGTCATCTATCGCCTTACTAATCATGACACGTCTAACCACAAAGTTTGGAACCACACACTCCCCTTCTTGTGGATAGAAATCTTCACTATCATCTAACTCATCATCATTCGGTCCATTTTCAGCTCCCTCTCCATCTTGAGGCTCGGCCTCATCCTCCCCCCTTTCGGAAACCACCTCCTCACCAAGGTAGTACACTTTCCCTTCTCGTAGGATCACATTGCGTCGGTTCGGACATTCATTGGCCTTATGCCCCCAACCTTGGCACTTGAAGCATTGGAATCCCTTTGGGTTGGGATATTTGTGAGCCTCCGGTTTTGGAGGAAACTTAGGGGCTGTTTTGGACTCGGGCAGCTTCGTAGGACCGGGTTTGATACGGGACAAATGGCCATCTTATCTTTGGATGAAATCTTTGGAGGCCAACACATAGAGGCTCAAGACTTGGTCACCTCGATAATACAAGAACATGCATGGAGGACCCGTTTTGAGCGTAACATAAAGCAATCTCGCGTATGGAAGATTGCTTGGAGCATTTAAGAGTGAGGACTCACGGTTTTGGACCTTAATTAAGGGCATTTTGGACATTACACATGGTGTATTTACACACCATGGCTGCACCTATCATTAAGGGCAAAGTGGTCTTTTTGTATTCTTTTGTATTACACTATAAATAGGTCATTTTAGCTCATTTCTTGGGAGATTTTGGAAGGATGAAGAATTGAAGACATATTTTCTCTCTTTTGAGAGTGTAACACCCTTAGTTGTAGGTCTTGGAAAAGCCATCCTTAGCATAGGGCTTGGAAAAGCCAATATTGATCTTTGCTTGGAAACGGTAGATCTTGAGGTGAGTTCGTTCCCTTGGTGGTCACCGTAAGAGTGTGGTTTTGATTGTTACATTCATTAGGGGTTAGTGTTGTAATACACTTGGTTCTTGATCTTGTAATAATCTTGGTCTCACTATCTATCTTTATTTTCTTGCAAATCGTGTATGTGTTGTGTAGTGGACTGTTTTGGGGTCTTCGTTGAATCCAAAACTTGTATTATTGTTGTTCATCTTGTTTATCACGTTTTGTATCTGTTTTGGTGTTAGAATATACTCTTGTATCTTGTATTCTTGTTGTTGGTAGTGAATCCGAGTGTGGTCTCCATCTTGGTCCTCGAATCCTTAAGATTTGCGGACTGTTTTGGAGTTGTTTCGTGTTTCCGTTGTTTTTCCCGTATCATTTGGTATCAGAGCATGGCTTGATCTTGTTCCTACAAGATCAATCTTGGGTTTGCTTGTTAGAAAATTAAAAAAAAAAAAAAAAAAAATGAAAACTGAAATTTTCAGAAAAATAGCAATCTGTCCACTTTGTGTTCTTGGCCGAAAATTGTGTTTTTGTTGTATCTTGGCCGAGATTTTTATTTGTCTTTGTTGTCTCTAGGTGTTAGTTTTGTTCCTCACTAACACATTGAGTCTATATCTTGATTTGAGCTTGTATTTCGATGTTATTGTGAACATAAGCTCTGCCCATTGTTGTTGAACATTGTTGTTGTAGACATTGTTGTTGAGAAACTTGATTGGCCGTGTATTTGGTTGTTGTTGAAAGGAGTGTTGTTGTTAGTCTTGGTGAATGTTGTTGTTCTTGAAGTTCTTCACAACCTTCATAACCTTCATCTCTTGTTAAAACCGAAGACACAACACTAAAGAGACTTGGCCGTGTGTTGTTGTGGATTGGAGTTGGCCGTTCGAATTGTTGTTGTTCTTGAAGATTGTTGTTATTGTTCTTGGTGTGGTTGTTGTTGTTCTTTAAGTTCTTCATCTTCCTTCATATATTGTTAGAACATAAAGTGAATGATAGATCCTAAAAGGTGAAGGAAAGAGGTGTAAGTAATTGTTAGTCTTGAAAGACCCCCCCAACAACCAAAAGACTTTACATCACTTCTCAACCACTTTCCCATGATGGGAAACAAGGGTCCATGTTTTAAGGAAAAGTACTACAAAAGTCAAGTCTTGAAATTTGAAACTTGAAAAAAAAGGCTCCAAGACTTATTCTTCCCTCCTTAAAACAAATTCCACCAATCCAAATTAAAATTGGTCCAGACTTGGACTTTGGAAAATAAAAATTGTAGAAACCACAACCAATATGTGGCTGCCACGTCATCAAGTACTGTTCACGCATCAAATTTTGGCTCAAATTTCAGGTTTCTTAGTTTCCTTTTGTTGTTCCTTAGTTTCAATTTTATTGCTTCCAATTAATTAACAACTAGTAATCACCTACTTAGTTGTAGATTAATTGTTGAATCCGTTTCTTTCGTGTCTTCGTTATTTGTGAGCTTTTCTCATTTTTAATTCGTTGTAACTTCTTTATTTCAAGTTCGTAAGGAAATTTTATTTTGTGTCTTGAGTCGATCAAACAAGAATCTATTCCGGCCACCAAGTAGAATTGACATCCTATTGACTACCGGAGTATAAGCAGCTTTCAATATTCGCCGCTCCAATTGTGAGAATCACAAAGGTGAGTGTATACGAGTATTGGTGAGGAGCATTACTACTAATCTTGTTTGTTCATTTTGTAGGTTTAAAGGGTGATATAAGGGGAACATGACTTTGATAGCCGGGGATTATTGTGACTACAATATGGAAGACTATAATTGTAGTGAGGGTTTTTATGGCTACGAAGTTGAGGGAGATTGCGAAGGCTATGAAAATAGCCATGATCAAAACATAGGCAGATTTGAAAATTACTGTTTTGAGGGAGAAAATGAGGTGAATGTAGCGCCTAGTGCTTATGGTGACTTTGGAGATGATGTAGGACCTCGTGATGGATCTTATGATGAAGTTGGGACATGTGAGGAGTCTTGCACTCCCCACTCCAAACCTAGATTTGGTGTTAGGTATAACCCTTTCATTCGCAAACCTTATGAGAGCTATGATGAGAGTACACGTGAGGAGTGTGAAGATTCATATTCTCCACCTTGTAGTACTTCTTATCAAAGTCGATATAGTGTGAATGGTTATACTAGCTATAGTGTAGGTTGTCCAATGGGAAGAAGAGGGTATACATCTCCAAAATCGAGGGGTACTCATGTGCTTTACAATGTTGATCCGAGAAGGAGTGTACACTCCGGAAAGGTGACCATTTGTGGGATACCGGGCTGCCTCGTTGTGTTAGATGATAAGTACTATAGAAACTACATTGCTCCGTCCATGGTTGATTACTTGGGGTTATTTTGTGAGCCTTTACTTGTTCCATACTTCTTGGACAGGTTTAAGGTTACCGAGAGGGTAAAAGTTGTCTTCTCCCAATTTAATTACCATGAGGAGGTGTGGTGTGATGTTTTTCCCATAACCTATGGTCATGTGAGCTTAGGCGCCGATTGGTTTGCACAACATAAAGTTCCAAATATGCAAAATTGGCCTAATATTGTAAGAGACCAATGGGGAAATTGCCTCGAGACGTACATTCTGCCCGGGCCGCAAAAAGAAGTTCCTACCTACTCCAATTTGAATTATTATGAGAGACAAAAGATTGAGAGGAGTAAGGGAGTGAAAGGTGGTAATCCGAGAGTGGAAAAAGGAGAGGTTGTGTGGAGCAAAGTAAGAGGATTACCACCAAACCATGCTAACATTGTTTGTCCTTCTATTTCTAAGGACATTTGTGTAGGTAGCAGCATGGAAAGCGAAGAAGAACAATGCCAAAAGAAAGTTGCTGCCCAAACTTTTGGAGGACCTTCACACCATGACAAAGAAGAATCTACTCAAGGACTTCAAGGTAAAATGGCAAACTCTTACACTTTTGTACATGTGAATGATAATTGTGTGGCTAGTAGCCCATTGAGTGTGAGTTGTAGCTTGCCTATATGTGAGTGTATTATTTCTTTGCCACTTGATGATAATGTACATGTTGTGAGTGTGGATACACTAGTTGATCCTATTGATGACCGAATAGACTCTTCTTGTAAGATCGATTTATGTCCACCTAGTGTTGAAACCATTATGTTGAATGAAAGTACATTATCTTCTGAAATTTGTGTTGATCAACTTATGTGTGAAAATTACCCACCACTTGAGGATGTGTATGATGTAATTAATGAACCTCAAGTGTGTGATGATGTTGAAAATATTGATCAAAGTGAGAATGAACCCGAGAGCTCTTCTTGGGGTAATATTGTGTTTGAAACATCCTTGAAACTTGATATTAATCATTTAGAAAGTGAGGAACTTGCTTGTTCCAAATCTGTCCGTGAGGTAGATCACACTCTTTTTAGGTACAATGTCTTGTTTGAAGATGATTTAAACACTCCTAATGAACCTAGTGGTGAAAATGATGGTATAGCTTGCCTTGGAAGCTATAGCCTATATGCTAACCCACTATGGTGTGACAATATTCCTCCTAAAGAGGGAAATCTCTTCTTGGAAGATGAGAGTCCTCTTAAGGGTAAGGAATGTGTAGTTGCGAAAGCTACTTCTTCTTCTACTTTGTGTGATTTCATTGTTGAGAGCACTCATGGTGATTATTGGGAAACTAGTAGTGAGTACACACATGAGAGCACCTTAGTAGAAGTCGATTTGAGTGATACTTTTCTCTACTCTCTATTTGCTTTGGATCATATGTATGTTATTGTAGAGAGTATGTCATTTAGTTTGGGTGTAGACCACAGGAAAGGGAGGTGTTGTCGAGACCCGTGTCTATGGCTACTTTTCCCATTTGAACCCGGTGCCAAATTTAGAAATGGTGATGTTGGTGCACCAAACTTGTTGCTTGGTCTACATGACAAGCAAAGTGTCACTCTTGATGTATCCTATAACCAAATCCTTTGTACATCTTTTATTGAGTTTTTAATATTCCTTGCAAAGGATTCTTGGTTATATTGCAAATATGTGCAACCTTGGCATGTTGAGATGATTTGTTATGCTAACCCTAACCCTCATGCCATGAGGAGTTTGTATTTGTTTGTCCTCTCTTCGGTTTTGCAAGGTTTGGATTCGAGGTCGAATCCTTTTCAAGAAGGGGAGGATGATACGGGACAAATGGCCATCTTATCTTTGGATGACATCTTTGGAGGCCAACACATAGGTCAAGACTTGGTCACCTCGATAATACAAGAACATGCATGGAGGACCCGTTTTGAGCGTAACATAAAGCAATCTCGCGTATGGAAGATTGCTTGGAGCATTTAAGAGTGAGGACTCACGGTTTTGGACCTTAATTAAGGGCATTTTGGACATTACACATGGTGTATTTACACACCATGGCTGCACCTATCATTAAGGGCAAAGTGGTCTTTTTGTATTCTTTTGTATTACACTATAAATAGGTCATTTTAGCTCATTTCTTGGGAGATTTTGGAAGGATGAAGAATTGAAGACATATTTTCTCTCTTTTGAGAGTGTAACACCCTTAGTTGTAGGTCTTGGAAAAGCCATCCTTAGCATAGGGCTTGGAAAAGCCAATATTGATCTTTGCTTGGAAACGGTAGATCTTGAGGTGAGTTCGTTCCCTTGGTGGTCACCGTAAGAGTGTGGTTTTGATTGTTACATTCATTAGGGGTTAGTGTTGAAATACACTTGGTTCTTAATCTTGTAATAATCTTGGTCTCACTATCTATCTTTATTTTCTTGCAAATCGTGTATGTGTTGTGTAGTGGACTGTTTTTGTGTCTTCATTGAATCCAAAACTTGTATTATTGTTGTTCATCTTGTTTATCACGTTTTGTATCTGTTTTGGTGTTAGAATATACTCTTGTATCTTGTATTCTTTTTGTTGGTAGTGAATCCGAGTGTGGTCTCCATCTTGGTCCTCGAATCCTTAAGATTTGCGGACTGTTTTGGAGTTGTTTCGTGTTT
>CM061554.1:104879447-104902779 GCA_030864225.1 Capsicum baccatum var. pendulum | reverse complement strand
AAATTCCAAATCCTCCGAATCAAAACGGCCAAGGCCGGGCAGCCCACTTTGAAGGATACGATAGAGAGGAGTATGAAGGAGATGGAGCCTTTGATGATGCGTATATGAGGGAGGAGGAGTTAAGAGGGGGTTGAGGAGAACCTAGGAGATACCGGGGGTATGGAGATAGGGGAAACCGACACCAAGAGAGAGACGTAGGCATCAACACCATCAAGTTGAGCCTACCTATCTTTAAGGGTGAAAGTGACCCCGAGACCTACTTAACTTGGGAATCGGCTTGTGACAAAGTCTTCCAAGTTAATGACATCTCGGAAGAAAAGAAGAGTTGCTACGCTATAGCTCACCTCGAGGTCTATGCTAACACTTGGTGGGAGTATGTTAAACGATTTGGTAATGAGTTGGTTGATGGGCAGCCACCACCTTGGTATCGATTGAGGTATTTGATGAGACAATGATACCTTCCCGAGAGATATCGTCATGAGTTGCTTGCTAGACTATATGGCTTGCGGCAAGGAGGCAAGAGTGTGATGGCCTATTTTGACGAATTCCAACAACTCATGTTGAAACATGATCATCGTGGGGAGCAAATCAGTCACGATATCATCCGGTTCAAGTGTGGATTGAACAAAGAGATCTCCACTCATTTGACCCTTCACCGGTTTGAAACCATTGTCGGTATATTCCAAGTGGCCCTAGAGATTGAAAGGGAACTTAAGGAGAGATCGACCTTCAAGGCAAGGGTACAAAACCCCTCGGGTTGGCCCAAGAACAAGGACCAACCCGCCTCTACTAAGCTGCCCGAGTCCAAAACCATCCCTAAATTCCCTCCGAAACCGGAGGCTCATAAATATCCCAACCCAAAGGGGTTCCAATGCTTCAAGTGTCAAGGTTGGGGGCATAAGGCCAATGAATGTCCGAACCGGCGCAATGTGATCCTACGAGAAGGAAAGGTGTACTACCTTGGTGAAGAGGTGGTTTCCGAAAGGGGGGAGAATGAGGCCGAGCCTCAAGATGGAGAGGAAGATGAACATGGGCCGAATGATGATGAATTAGAGGGTAGTGAAGATGTCTATCCACAAGAGGGGGAGTGTGTGGTGCCAAACTTTGTGGTTAGACGTGTCATGATTAGTAAGGCGGTGGATGACCCGAGTCAAAGGGAAAATCTATTCCATACTAAGTTTCTCGTAGAGGGGGAGTGTGTGCACTTTGGTGATTGATAGTGGTAGTTGTACAAATGTTGCGAGCCATGCTATGGTAAATTTCTTGAAGCTACCAACTACACCACACACTAGCCCGTACAAGCTACAATGGTTGAACGATTGTGGTGAATTAAAGGTCACAAGGCAATGTGTGATTCGGTTTAAGGTGGGAAACTACCATGATGAAGTGCTTTGTGACGTGATCCCAATGCAAGCATGTCACTTGTTGTTAGGTAGGCCGTGGCAATATGATAGGTCTACCAAACACGATGGGAGGACTAACCGGTATACGCTTTAGAAGGATGGCCGAAAGGTCACACTTCACCCTCTTTCACCCTCCCAAGTAAATGAGTGGCATCAAAAGATGAGAGAGTTAAAGGGAAAGGGGAAGGAACCCGAGAAGGGGGAAAAGGGGGGGATGCCGTAGGTGAGGAGGTAGGGGCATCCGAGGCTGTCCCAACGCCAAGGGAGATGGAAAACATAGTGATGTTGGCTAGGAGAAAAGAACTCTTCGTGGACCATGATGAAAACAAGCCGATGCTACTTTTGGCCCATTGTTTTAATACTAACCCCACTAATTCTTCCATTTCTCCTTTGATTTGTTGTGTGTTGCAGGAGTATGAAGATGTATTTCCTCAAGAAATTCCGCAAGGATTGCCCCCACTTCGGGGAATTGAGCACCAAATTGATTTGGTGCCGGGTTCACAACTTCCGAACAAACCGGCCTATAGGAGCAATCCTATGGACACTAAGGAGCTTGAAAGACAAGTTGAGGAGCTTCTCAACAAGGGATACATCAAGGAAAGCATGAGTCCGTGTGTTGTTCCGGTACTTTTGGTACCAAAGAAGGACGGAACTTGGCGCATGTGCGTCGATTGCCGAGCCATCAACAAAATCACTATAAGGTATCGTCATCCAATCCCTAGGGTAGATGATATGTTAGATGAGCTCCACAGATCTTGTTTGTTTTCTAAAGTGGACCTTAGGAGCGGCTATCACCAAATTCGCATGCAACCCGGTGATGAGTGGAAGACCGTATTCAAGACCAAATTCGGTCTATATGAGTGGCTGGTCATGCCCTTCGGCCTTACCAATGCTCCTAGCACATTTATGAGGCTAATGAATCATGTAATGAAGCCTTATATTGGGAAGTTTGTGGTGGTTTACTTTGATGATGTGTTGGTGTATAGTAAGTCTATCGATGATCATGTAATGCATTTGAGATGTGTGTTTGATGTGCTCCGAAAGGAGAAGCTGTATGCCAACATGGAGAAGTGTTCTTTTGGGATTGATAAAGTTATATTCTTGGGTTTTGTCATGAGCTCAGGGGTGTGGAAGTTGATACGGGACAAATGGCCATCTTATCTTTCGATGACATCTTTGGAGGCCAACACATAGAGGCTCAAGAATTGGACTCCTCGATAATACAAGGACATGCATGGAGGACCCGTTTTGAGCGTAACTTAAAGCAGTCTCGCGTATGGAAGGTTGCTTGGAGCATTTAAGAGTGAGGACTCACGGGGCATTTTGGACATTACCATGGTGTATTTACACACCATGGCCGCACCTAGATGATACATGATACGGTTGGGGCAGCCTCCACAAGTACACGACCCTTCACACGAAGCCAAGCTCGGGAATTACAAAAACTCCAAGCTTTGTTCATGCAAATGGCCTTGTGTGAGTTGGTGATTGAACCAGCCAAGGACCTGAACGTTTTATGTGTGAAGAGGGGTCTTAATGGGCCATAAACTAGTCTCCAAGGCTGGCCCAAAAGGCAAGGGGCGGATGGGCCTTTTATGTGTGAAGAAGGGGTCTTAATGGACAATAAACTAGCCTCCAAGGCTGGCCCAATAGGCAAGGGGCGGATGGGCCTTTTAGCCTTTTTGTTTGTACTATAAATAGGACATATTAGAGAGTTGGTCAGCAGATTTTTCAGATTTCAGAAAGTTGTAACCTAAACACTAAACATTTTTCTCTCTATTTCACTCTTAGGAGCCGCCACTATCTCCTCACAAGTAGAGGGATACTTGGGTTGTCTCTTTGGCTAGAAACAAGGGTTTTGAGGTCTTGAGTGCCTCTTGGTCCTCTTAAGAACTTGGTGTTTTCATTCAGCAGATTTTGGGTCCTTCTCTTGAAGTAGGGTTCTTAGTTTCTTGAATGTTTTATGTCAAGTTATCTATCTTTATTTATCCTGTTGTTGTTACTGATTTTTGTTAACTCAAGTCTAGTGAAGCCGTGTGGGGCTCCTTTCGATTCACTAGCATCGTTATCCATCTTATTGTTCTTGTATTGTTGGACTGAAAAACCGAAACAAAAACTGGATGTTCTTGTGTTGTTGTTGCTGAAAACAGAAACTAAAAAAACTGGTGGTTCTAGTTGTTAATCTGAAATCCGTGACTCCTTGAAGTTCTTGTTGTTGTTGGGTTTGATCTTGTATCATTTGGTATCAAAGCAAGACCGGTTGTGTTCCAACATAACCCATCTTGGGCAAGTTCTCGGCTTAAACAACAAAAAAAAAAAAATTCTGAAATCTGCCCACAAGAAGTTGAAAACCGAGAATGATGTTATATGTTTAGATCTAGGTGTTATTTTGCTTGTTTAGTGTGTTTCTAGTGTTGGTTTCTTTCTCACCAACACTAAGGAGTCTAGATCCGAAAGTTGAGCTTGAGAAACTTGAATATTGTGTAGTGACTTGAAGTGGCCGAAAGTTGTATGTTGTTGCTAACCAAAAGAAAATCGGTGGTTGTATGTTATGTGCTAAAGAAGTTGATGAAGTTTATGGAAGTGTTCATCTTTTGAACTTGTTCATATGGTTCATCTTGTTGTGTAATCAAGTGGAAGACAAGCTATAAAGTGTTGTGAAAGACTTGCACCCATCACTTTGTAGTCTTGTCAATCACTTTCCCTAATTCAAGGAGCCTTGTTTTGTGGGATTTGTCTACCAAACCCCACTTTCTTGAGATTGAAAAGGGGTGAAAGACTACAAGATTTTAGTTTTCCCACCAAAACACTTTTCAAACTATAACAAGTTGTGTGAATCTTAACACAAAACCGAACAAAAAAAAAAGGAGAAAGAAAGAGAAAAACCGAGAGTAGAACAACGTGTGGGACCATTGCATGCTACCACGTCGCTATAAGCTCAACTTAGGATAGTCTTGGTTGCTAATTATTGATTCTTGGTCTCCCTTACTTGGTCCTAGAACTAATTAACAAACTAGTACTTTCCTACTAGGTTGTCAACTTGTTCCTTGAACCGTTTGTTCGTGTCAACGATTATTTGAGTGCTTTTATTCGTTTGAACGAATTGCTGATTTTTGACTCTAGTCCGGCAAGAATTCTTTGAGTCTTCAAACAAGAATCCATTCCGGGCAAGAGCTTACTCATACCTTAACATCTCACGGTTACTAGCCAATTATACAACACTTGTGGAACACGACTTGTGATGAACTAAAGCGGCTGATACCTTGACGATGGAAGGAGCTTTACTACGAATCTTGTTGTTCATTTTGTAGGTTTAAGGGGTGATATAAGAGGAACATGACCTTGAAAGCCGGGGATTATTGTGACTACAATATGGGAGACTATGATTGTAGTGAGGGTTTTTATGGCTACGAAGTTGAGGAAGATTGCGGAGGCGATGAAAATAGCCATGGCCAAAACATAGGCAGATTTGAAAATTACTGTTTTGAGGGAGAAAGTGAGGTGAATGAAGTGCCTAGTGCTTATGGTGACTTTGGAGATGATGTAGGACCTCGTGGGGGATCTTATAATGAAGTTGGGGCATGTGAGGAGTCTTTCACTCCCCACTCCAAACCTAGATTTGGCGTTAGGTGTAACCCTATCATTCGTAAACCTTATGAGAGCTATGATGAGAGTACACGTGAGGAGTGTGGAGATTCATATTCTCCACCTTGTAGTACTTCTTATCAAGGTCGATATAGTGTGAATGGTTATACTAGCTATAGTGTAGGTTGTCCGATGGGAAGAAGAGGATATACATCTCCAAAATCGAGGGGTACTCATGTGCTTTACAATGTTGATCCGAGAAGGAGTGTACACTCTGGAAAGGTGACCATTTGTGGGATACCGGGCTGCCTCGTTGTGTTAAGTGATAGGTACTATAGAAACTACATTGTTCCATCCATGGTTGATTACTTGGGGTTATTTTGTGAGCCTTTACTTGTTCCATACTTCTTGGACAGGTTTAAGGTTACCAAGAGGGTAAAAGTTGTCTTCTCCCAATTTAATTACCATGAGGAGGTGTGGTGTGATGTTTTTCCCATAACCTATGGTCATGTGAGTTTAGGCGCCAATTGGTTTGCACAACACAAAGTTCCAAATATGCAAAATTGGCCTAATATTGTAAGAGACCGATGGGGAAATTGCCTCGAGACGTACATTCTGCCCGGGCCGCAAAAAGAAGTTCCTACCTACTCCAATTCGAATTATTATGAGAGACAAAAGATTGAGAGGAGTAAGGAAGTGAAAGGTGGTAATCCGAGAGTGGAAAAAGGAGAGGTTGTGTGGAGCAAAGTAAGAGGATTACCACCAAACCATGCTAACATTGTTTGTCCTTCTATTTCTAAGGACATTTGTGTAGGTCGCAACATGGGAAGCGAAGAAGAACAATGCCAAAAGAAAGTTGCTGCCCAAACGTTTGGAGGACCTTCACACCATGACAAAGAAGAATCTACTCAAGGACTTCAAGGTAAAATGGCAAATTCTTACACTTTTGTACATGTGAATGATAATTGTGTGGCTAGTAGCCCATTGAGTGTGAGTTGTAGTTTACCTATATGTGAGTGTATTATTTCTTTGCCACTTGATGATGATGTACATGTTATGAGTGTGGATACACTAGTTGATCCTATTGATGACCGAATAGACTCTTCTTGTAAGATCCATCTATGTTCCCCTAGTGTTGAAACCATTATGTTGAATGAAAGTACATTATCTTCTGAAATTTGTGTTGATCAACTTATGTGTGAAAGTTATCTACCACTTGAGGATGTGTATGATGTAATTAAAGAACCTCAAGTGTGTGATGATGTTGAAAATGTTGATCAAGGTGAGCATGAACCCGAGAGCTCTTCTTGGGGTAATATTGTGTTTAAAACATCCTTGAAACTTGATATTGATCATTTAGAGAGTGAGGAACTTGCTTGTTTCAAATCTGTCCGTGAGGTAGATCCCACTCTTTTTAGGTATAATGTCTTGTTTGAAGATGATTTAAACCGTCCTAATGAACCTAGTGGTGAGAATGATGGTATAGCTTGCCTTGAGAGCTATAGCCTATATGTTAACCCACTATGGTGTGACAATATTCCTCCTAAAGAGGGAAATCTCTTCTTGGAAGATGAGAGCCCTCTTAAGGGTAAGGAATGTGTAGTTGCAGAAGCTACTACTTCTTCTACTTTGTGTGACTTCATTGTTGAGAGTACTCATGGTGATTATTGGGAAACTATTATTGAGTACACCCATGAGAGAACCTTAGTAGAAGTTGATTTGAGTAATACTTTTCTCTACTCTCCATTTGCTCTAGATCATACGTATGTTATTGAAGAGAGTATGTCATTTAGTTTGGATGTAGACCACGGGAAAGGGAAGTGTTGTCGAGACCCGTGTCTATGGCTACTTTTCCCATTTGAACCCGGTGATGTTGGTGCACCAAACTTGTTGCTTGGTCTACATGACAAGCAAAGTGTCACTCTTAATGTATCCAATAACCAAATCCTTTGTACACCTTTTGTTGAGCTTTTAATATACCTTGCAAAGGATTCTTGGTTATATTGCAAATATGTGCAACCTTGGCATGTTGAGATGATTTGTTATGCTAACCCTAACCCTCATGCCATGAGGAGTTTGTATTTGTTTGTCCTCTCTTCGGTTTTGCAAGGTTTGGATTCGAGGTCGAATCCTTTTCAAGAAGGGGAGGATGATACGGGACAAATGGCCATCTTATCTTTCGATGACATCTTTGGAGGCCAACACATAGAGGCTCAAGAATTGGACTCCTCGATAATACAAGGACATGCATGGAGGACCCGTTTTGAGCGTAACTTAAAGCAATCTCGCGTATGGAAGGTTGCTTGGAGCATTTAAGAGTGAGGACTCACGGGGCATTTTGGACATTACCATGGTGTATTTACACACCATGGCCGCACCTAGATGATACATGATACGGTTGGGGCAGCCTCCACAAGTACACGACCCTTCACACGAAGCCAAGCTCGGGAATTACAAAAACTCCAAGCTTTGTTCATGCAAATGGTCGTGTGTGAGTTGGTGATTGAACCAGCCAAGGACCTGAACGTTTTATGTGTGAAGAGGGGTCTTAATGGGCCATAAACTAGTCTCCAAGGCTGGCCCAAAAGGCAAGGGGCGGATGGGCCTTTTATGTGTGAAGAAGGGGTCTTAATGGACAATAAACTAGCCTCCAAGGCTGGCCCAATAGGCAAGGGGCAGATGGGCCTTTTAGCCTTTTTGTTTGTACTATAAATAGGACATATTAGAGAGTTGGTCAGCAGATTTTTCAGATTTCAGAAAGTTGTAACCTAAACACTAAACATTTTTCTCTCTATTTCACTCTTAGGAGCCGCCACTATCTCCTCACAAGTAGAGGGATACTTGGGTTGTCTCTTTGGCTAGAAACAAGGGTTTTGAGGTCTTGAGTGCCTCTTGGTCCTCGTAAGAACTTGGTGTTTTCATTCAGCAGATTTCGGGTCCTTCTCTTGAAGTAGGGTTCTTAGTTTCTTGAATGTTTTATGTCAAGTTATCTATCTTTATTTATCCTGTTGTTGTTACTGATTTTTGTTAACTCAAGTCTAGTGAAGCCGTGTGGGGCTCTTTTCGATTCACTAGCATCGTTATCCATCTTATTGTTCTTGTATTGTTGGACTGAAAAACCGAAACAAAAACTGGATGTTCTTGTGTTGTTGTTGCTGAAAACAGAAACTAAAAAAACTGGTTGTTCTAGTTGTTAATCTGAAATCTGTGACTCCTTGAAGATCTTGTTGTTGTTGGTTTTGATCTTGCATCAGAAGTGGACGATTCCAAGATAGACTCTATACGAAGTTGGCCGACCCCTAAAACTATTGGAGAAATCCGAAGTTTCTACGGGTTGGCAAGCTTTTATAGGAGGTTTGTCAAAGGATTTAGTTCCATAGAAGCCACCTTGACCGAGGTAATTAGAAAGGACGGTCCCTTTAAATGGGGTGATGAGCAGGCTAGGGCTTTTGAGGCCTTGAAAGCTACGCTCATCTCGGCGCCTTTATTGCAATTGCCCGATTTTGATAAGATGTTTGAAATAGAGTGTGATGCTAGTAAGGTTGGCATCGGGGCTGTTTTGATGCAAGAAGGTAAGCCCGTTGCTTATTTCAGTGAAAAGCTCAAAGGGGCAACTCTTAATTACTCAACTTATGATTTGGAGTTGTACGCCCTTGTTAGAGCCTTGGGAAATTGGCAACATTATTTGTGGCCTAAGGAGTTTGTGATACGGACGGATCATGAGTCGTTGAAACACCTTAAGAGACAAGACAAGCTGAATAGGCGTCATGCTAAGTGGATTGAGTTCATCGAGACTTTCCCTTATGTAATTCATTACAAAAGGGGAAAGGAAAATGTTGTTGCCGATGCCTTGTCTAGGAAGCATGTGCTTGTTGCTACCTTGTCTTCGAAGTTGATGGGTTTTGAGAGCTTGCGGATGTTGTATCCCGAGGATCCTACCTTTGCTCCTATTTTTAGGAAATGCGAAGAATGGGGAAGGGAACGTTGGCTTAAGGAGAATGACCACTCCTCCTACTCTCGGTTCGATGGGTATTTGTTCAAGGGGAGGAGGTTGTGTGTTCCTTCTAGTTCATGGAGGGAATTATTTGTGAGGGAGGCCCATGACGGAGGCCTCATGGGTCACTTTGGGGTAGACAAGACCCTCGGAATCTTAGAGGAGAACTTCTATTGGCCCAAAATGCGCAAAGACGTCACTAAAATTTGTAGTCAATGCGTGGCTTGCCGGAATGCGAAATCTCGTCTTCAACCTCACGGCTTATACACCCCACTCCCTACTCCCCTTAGGCCTTGGTTGGACATTTCGATGGATTTTGTTTTGGGGCTACCAAGGACTAGAAAGTGTCGAGATAGTATTTTTGTTGTTGTTGATAGATTCTCTAAAATGGCTCATTTTATTCCATGTGCTAAAACCGAGGATGCTCCTAGTGTAGCTTCATTATTTGTTGAATATGTTGTAAAGCTTCATGGGGTACCGAGGACTATTGTGAGCGATAGGGACTCCAATTTCCTAAGTCTCTTTTGGAAGTCCATGTGGGGTAGGCTAGGGACAAAGTTACTTTTCTCCACGTCTTGCCACCCACAAACCGATGGCCAAATGGAGGTAGTAAATAGAACCTTAGGGTCTATGCTACGTTCTATGGTTAAAGGTAAACTGACTTCATGGGAAGATCACCTGCCCTTGGTGGAATTTGCATACAACCGGGTAATACATTCGAGTACAGGAATGACTCCCTTTGAATGTGTTTACGGCCTGAATCCCCTTACCCCTTTAGATCTCACTCCTTTGTCTAGTGATCTCATGACCATCTTAGATGGCAATAAAAGAGCCGAGGAAATGAAGAAAATGCATGAGACGGTGCGGATCAAGCTTGAAAAGAAGAAACCAAGAAATTGCAAAACGGGTAAACAAAGGGAGAAGGAGACTTGTGCTTGAACCCGACGATTGGGTGTGGGTGCATCTTCGAAAGGATCGGTTTCCAGCTCAAAGGAAGTCCAAATTGCTGCCAAGGGGTGATGGTCCTTTCCAAGTACTTGAGAGAATCAATGACAACGCCTACAAGATTGACCTTCCACCGGAATATCAAGTGCACAACACTTTCAACGTTGGTGATCTCTCCCTCGTGGATGCGGTTGAAGATGACCAAATGCCGAATTTGAGGTCAAATTCCTCTCAAGATGGAGAGGATGATACGGTTAGGGCAGCCTCCACAGGTACACGGCCTTTCACACGAAGCCAAGCTCGGGAATTACAGGCACTCCAAGCTTTGTTCATGCAAATGACCGTTTGTGAGTTAGTGATCGAACCGACCAAGGACCTAAACGTTTTTATGTGTGAAGAGAGGTCCTAATGTGTAATAAACTACTCTCCAAAGTTGGCACAAGAAGCAAGGGCGTTAGGGTCATTTTACCCTCTTTGTTTGTAGTATAAATAGAACATGTAGAGAGAGTTAGACTTAGTTTTTGAAAGCTGAAAGTTGTAACCTAAAAACACAAAACTTTTCCTCTCTCTTTCTCTCCAAGAAGCCGTCCCTAGAATCTCACAAGTAGAGGGATACTTGTGTTGTCTCTTTGGCTAGAAACAAGGATTTTGAGGTTGTTGAGTGCCTCTTGGTCCTCGTAAGAACTTGGTGTTTATATTCATTAGACTTAGGGTCCTCTCTTGATGTTAGGGTTCTTAGTTTCTTGAATGTTATATGTCAAGTTATCTATCTTTCCTTATCTTGTTGTTGTTGTGTTGATTTTGTTATCTTGAAATTCTAGTGAAGCCGTGTGGGGCTCTTTTCGATTCACTAGCATTTGTTATCCATCTTGTTGTTCTTGTGTTGTAAGTGGAAAACCGAAACTAGTTCTTGGGTTGTAGGTTGAAAAACCGGAACTTATAACTTGTTGTCTTGTGTTGTTGGACTGAAATCCGAAGCTCTTGATGTTGTTGGTTTGATCTTGCATCAGGCTTCTTGGAGAAGAAGAGAGAGGAAATGTTTTGTGATCTTTAGGTTACAATTTCAGCATCCAAAAACTAGGGGACATCTCTCTAACATGTTCTATTTATACTACAACAAAGAAAGGTAAAATGACCCATCCGCCCTTGCTTTCTTGTGCCACCCTTGGAGAGTAGTTTATTACACTTTAGGACCTCTCTTCACACATAAAAACGTTTAGGTCCTTGGTCGGTTCAATCACCAACTCACACACGGCCATTTGCATGAACAAAGCTTGGAGTTTTTGTAATTCCCGAGCTTGGCTTCGCGTGAAAGGCCGTGTACCTGTGGAGGCTGCCCTAACCGTATCATCCTCTCCATCTTGAGTGGAATTTGACCTCAAATTCAGCATTTGGTCATCTTCAACCGCATCCACGAGGGAGAGATCACCCACGTTGAAAGTGTTGTGCACTTGATATTCCGGTGGAAGGTCAATCTTGTAGGCGTTGTCATTGATCCTGATACAAGATCAAACCACAACAACAAGAATTCGGATTTCAGTCCATAACCAAGAACAACAAGTTTTAGTTTTCGGTTTTTCAGCTTACAACACAAGAGATAGTTTCGGTTTCCAATCCACAATCCGAGAACAACAAAAGATACAACGGTGCTAGTGAATCGAAACAAGCCCCACACGGCTTCACTAGACTTTCAAGATAAACAAGAGCAACACAATAACAACAAGATAAAGAAAGATAGATAACTTGACATATAACATTCAAGAAACTAAGAACCCTAACATCAAGAGAGGACCCTAAGTCTAATGAATATAAACACCAAGTTCTAACAAGGACCAAGAGGCACTCAACAACCTCAAAACCCTTGTTTCTAGCCAAAGAAGCAACACAAGTATCCCTCTACTTGTGATATAGGAATGGCGGCTTCAATGAGAGAAGAGAGAGGAGATATTTTGGTGTTTTAGGTTACAATTTCAGATTTCAAAATGAACTAAAGGATACCTCACTATCATGTTCTATTTATACTACAACAAAAGGAGTAAAAAGACCCATCCGCCCTTGCTTTCTGGTGGCCACCTTGGGAATTAATTTATTACACTTTAGGACCCCTCTTCACACATAATGACGTTGAGGTCCTTGGTTGGTTCGACCAACAACTCACACACGACCATTTGCATGAACAAGGCTTGGAGTGTTTGTAATTCCCGCGCTTGGCTTTGTGTGAAAGGTTGTGTACGTGTGGAGGCTGACTTAACCGTATCATCCTCTCCATCTTGAGAGGAATTTGGCCTCAAATTCGGCATTTGGTCATCTTCAACCGCATCCACGAGGGAGAGATCTCCAACGTTAAAGGTGTTATGCACTTGATATTCCGGTGGTAGATCAATCTTGTAGGCGTTGTCATTGATTCTCTCAAGTACTTGGAAAGGACCATCACCCCTTGGCAGAAATTTGGACTTCCTTTGAGGTGGAAATCGATCCTTTCGAAGATGCACCCACACCCAATCTCCGGGTTCTAGCACAAGCTTCCTTCTCCCTTTGTTTGCCCTCTTTGCCACCTCTTGATTCTTCTTTTCAAGCTTGATCCGCACTGCCTCATGCATTTTCTTCATGGCCTCGGCTCTTTTATTTCTATCTAAGCTGGTCATGAGATCACTAGACAAAGGAGTGAGATCTAAAGGGGTAAGGGGATTGAGGCCGTAAACACATTCAAAGGGAGTCATTCCCGTGCTCGAATGTATTACCCGGTTGTATGCAAATTCCACCAAGGGTAGGTGTGCTTCCCATGAAGTCAGTTTACCCTTAACCATAGAACGTAGCATAGACCCTAAGGTTCTATTTACTACCTCCGTTTGGCCGTCGGTTTGGGGGTGGCAAGACGTGGAGAAAAGTAACTTCGTCCCAAGCCTACCCCACATGGACTTCCAAAAGAGACTTAGGAACTTGGAGTCCCTATCACTCACAATGGTCCTCGGCACCCCGTGAAGCTTGACAACATGTTCAACAAATAATGAAGCTACACTAGGAGCGTCCTCGGTTTTAGCACATGGAATAAAGTGAGCCATTTTAGAGAATCTATCAACAACCACAAAAATGCTATCTCGGCCCTTTCTAGTTCTTGGCAGCCCCAAAATGAAATCCATCGAGATGTCCAGCCAAGGTCTAAGGGGAGTAGTGAGTGGGGTGTATAATCCTTGAGGTCGGAGGCGAGATTTAGCACTCCGGCAGGCCGCACATTGATTACAAATTCTTGTGACATCCTTGCGCATTTTGGGCCAATAGAAGTTCTCCTCTAGGATTCCGAGGGTCTTGTCTACCCCAAAATGACCCATGAGGCCTCCGTCATGGGCCTCCCTCACAAGTAATTCCCTCCAAGAACTAGAAGGAACGCACAACCTCCTCCCTTTGAACAAATACCCCTCGAACCGAGAGTAGGAGGAATGGTTATTTTCCTTAAGCCAACGGTCCCTTCCCCACTTTTCGCATTCCCTAAAAATAGGAGCAAAGGTAGGATCCTCGGGATACAACATCCGCAAGCTCTCAAAACCCATTAACTTCGAAGACAAGGTAGCAACAAGCACATGCTTCCGAGACAAGGCATCGGCAACAACATTTTCCTTTCCCCTTTTGTAATGAATTACATAAGGGAAAGTCTCGATGAACTCAATCCACTTAGCATGACGCCTATTCAGCTTGTCTTGGCTCTTAAGGTGTTTCAACGACTCATGATCCGTTCGTATCACAAACTCCTTAGGCCACAAATAGTGTTGCCAATTTCCCAAGGCTCTAACAAGGGCGTACAACTCCAAATCGTAAGTAGAGTAATTAAGAGTTGCTCCTTTGAGCTTTTCACTGAAATAGGCAACGGGCTTACCTTCTTGCATCAAAACAGCCCCAATTCCAACCTTACTGGCATCACACTCTACTTCAAACATCTTATCAAAATCGGGTAGTTGCAATAAAGGCGCCGAGATGAGCGTAGCTTTCAAGGCCTCAAAAGCCCTAGCTTGCTCTTCACCCCATTTAAAGGGTCCGTCCTTTCTAATTACCTCGGTCAAGGGGGCTGCTATGGAGCTAAATCCTTTGACAAACCTCCTATAAAAGCTTGCCAAGCCGTGGAAACTTCGGATTTCTTCAATAGTTTTAGGGGTCGGCCAACTTCGTATAGAGTCTATCTTGGAGTCGTCCACTTCCACCCCCTTTGAGCTCACAACAAAACCCAAGAATACAACTTTATCAACACCAAAAGAACACTTCTCCATGTTGGCATACAACTTCTCCTTTCGGAGTACATCAAACACATATCTCAAATGCATTACATGATCATCAATAGACTTACTATACACCAACACATCATCAAAGTAAACCACCACAAACTTTCCAATATAAGGCTTCATTACATGATTCATTAGCCTCATAAAAGTACTAGGAGCATTGGTAAGGCCGAATGGCATGACCAGCCACTCATATAGACCGAATTTGGTCTTGAATGCGGTCTTCCACTCATCACCGGGTTGCATGCGAATTTGGTGATAGCCGCTCCTAAGGTCCACTTTAGAAAACACACACGATCCGTGGAGCTCATCTAACATATCATCTAGTATAGGGATTGGATGACGATACCTTATAGTGATTTTGTTGATGGCTCGGCAATCGACGCACATGCGCCACGTTCCGTCCTTCTTTGGTACCAAAAGTACCGGAACAGCACACGGACTCATGCTTTCTTTGATGTATCCCTTTTTGAGAAGTTCCTCCACTTGTCTTTCAAGCTCCTTAGTGTCCATAGGATTGCTCCTATAGGCCGATTTGTTTGGAAGCTGTGAACCCGGCACCAAATCAATTTGGTGCTCAATTCCCCGAAGCGGGGGTAATCCTTGCGGAAGTTCTTGCGGAAATACATCTTCATACTCCTGCAACACACAAGAAATCAAAGAGGAAATGGACGAATTAGTGGGGTTAGTATTAAAGCAATGGGCCAAAAGTAGCATCGGCGTGTTTTCATCATGGTCCACGAAAAGTTCCTTTCTCCTAGCCAACATCACTACGTTTTCCCTTTCCCTTGGTGTTAGGACAGCCTCGGATGTCCCTACCTCCTCACCTACGGCCTCCCTTCCCTTTTCTCCCCTCTCGGGTTCCCTCCCCTTCCCTTTTAATTCTCTCATTTTTTGATACCACTCATTTACTTGGGAGGGTGAAAGAGGGTGAAGTGTGACCTTTCGGCCATCCTTCTCAAGCGTGTACCGGTTGGACCTCCCATCGTGTTTAGTAGACATATCATATTGCCAAGGTCTACCTAACAACAAGTGACATGCTTGCATTGGAATCACGTCACAAAGTACTTCATCGTGGTAGTGGCCCACCTTAAACCGAATCACACATTGCCGTGTGACCTTCAATTCACCACAATCATTCAACCATTGTAGCTTGTAAGGACTAGTGTGTGGTGTAGTCGGTAGCTTCAAGAAATTTACCATAGCATGGCTCGCAACATTGGTACAACTACCACTATCAATTACCAAGGTGCACACACTCCCCTTTACAAGGCACTTAGTATGGAATAGATTTTCCCTTTGGCTCGGGTCATCTACCGCCTTACTAATCATAACGCGTCTAACCACAAAGTTTGGAACCACACACTCCCCTTCTTGTGCATAGGCATCTTCACCATCATCTACCCCTTCCTCATTCGGTTCATGTTCGGCTTCCTCTCCATCTTGAGGATCGGCCTCAACCTCCCCCCTTTCGGACACCACCTCCTCACCAAGGTAGTATACTTTCCCTTTCCCTTGGTGTTAGGACAGCCTCGGATGTCCCTACCTCCTCACCTACGGCCTCCCTTCCCTTTTCTCCCCTCTCGGGTTCCCTCCCCTTCCCTTTTAATTCTCTCATTTTTTGATACCACTCATTTACTTGGGAGGGTGAAAGAGGGTGAAGTGTGACCTTTCGGCCATCCTTCTCAAGCGTGTACCGGTTGGACCTCCCATCGTGTTTAGTAGACATATCATATTGCCAAGGTCTACCTAACAACAAGTGACATGCTTGCATTGGAATCACGTCACAAAGTACTTCATCGTGGTAGTGGCCCACCTTAAACCGAATCACACATTGCCGTGTGACCTTCAATTCACCACAATCATTCAACCATTGTAGCTTGTAAGGACTAGTGTGTGGTGTAGTCGGTAGCTTCAAGAAATTTACCATAGCATGGCTCGCAACATTGGTACAACTACCACTATCAATTACCAAGGTGCACACACTCCCCTTTACAAGGCACTTAGTATGGAATAGATTTTCCCTTTGGCTCGGGTCATCTACCGCCTTACTAATCATAACGCGTCTAACCACAAAGTTTGGAACCACACACTCCCCTTCTTGTGCATAGGCATCTTCACCATCATCTACCCCTTCCTCATTCGGTTCATGTTCGGCTTCCTCTCCATCTTGAGGATCGGCCTCAACCTCCCCCCTTTCGGACACCACCTCCTCACCAAGGTAGTATACTTTCCCTTCTCGTAGGATCACATTACGCCGGTTCGGACATTCATTCGCCTTATGCCCCCAACCTTGGCACTTGAAACATTGGAACCCCTTTGGGTTGGGGTATTTGTGAGCCTCCGGCTTCGGAGGAAACTTAGGAGCTGCTTTGGGTTCGAGCAGCTTCATAGGACCGGGTTGGTCCTTGTTTTTGGTCCAACCCGAGGGGGTTTGGACCCTTGCCTTGAAGGTTGATCTCTCCTTAAGTTCCCTCTCAATCTCTAGGGCCGCTTGGAAGATACCGTCAATAGTTTCGAACCAATGAAGGGTCAAGTGAGTGGAGATCTCTTTGTTCAATCCACACTTGAACCGGATGATGTCGTGGCTGATTTGCTCCCCACGGTGATCAAGTTTCAACATGAGTTGTTGGAACTCGTCAAAATAGGCCATCACGCTCTTGCCTCCTTGCCGCAAGCCATATAATCTAGCAAGCAACTCATGTCGGTATCTCTCGGGAAGGTATCGTTGCCTCATCAAATATCTTAACCGAAACCAAGGGGGTGGCTGCCCATCAACCAATTCATTACCAAATCGTTTAACATACTCCCACCAAGTGTTAGCATAACCCTCGAGGTGAGCTATAGCATAGAAACTCTTCTTTTCTTCCGAGATGTCATTAACTTGGAAGACTTTGTCACAAGACGATTCCCAAGTTAAGTAGGCCTCGGGATCACTCTCACCCTTAAAGATAGGTAGGCTCAACTTGATGGTGTTGATGCCTACGTCTCTCTCTTGGTGTTGGTTTCCCCTATCTCCATACCCCCGGTATCTCCTAGGTTCTCCCCGACCCCCTCTTAACTCCTCCTCCCTCATATAAGCATCATCATAGGCCCCCTCTCCATCATACTCCTCTCTACCGTATCCGTCAAAGTGGGCTGGTCGGCCTTGGCCATTTTGATTCGTAGGAATTGGAATTTGTGGTCTTTGGTTTAGTGGAGCTTGGAAGGGCGGGTTCGGATTTAGTGGTGGTGCTTGGCGCCCAAATCCCTCTTGTGGAATTGGGGGAGTTTGGAAATGTAGTGGTCTAGTGGAGTCTCGGTTTAGAGGAAAGTTGGTAGATTGGTGGGCGGTATTTAGTGGAGCTTGAGGTGCATTTAACATTTGGTGGACCATTTCGGGAGTGATGGTTGCGGAGGAGGTCCGATCATGACCATTGGTAGAGACATGTAGAGGAGTCGATGGCCGAGAGTTCCTTTGACTCTCCACTTGATCTAGCCTCCCACTAATAGTCGATACTTCCCCCCTTATTGCTGCCAAGTCCCCTCTCACGGCCCCAAAATCCGAATTTATCCTTTCAAGTGTCCGAGTAACGGCCTCAAGAGTGGCCCTCATTGAGTCAAGGGCATTAGTATCCGCATTATGAGATGTTGTTCCTTCCATCGTCAAGGTATTAGCCGCTTTAGTCACCACAAGTTTGCGTTCCACAAGTGTTGTATATTTGGCTAGTAACCGTGAGATTTACAAGGTTTGAGTAAGCTCTTAGCCGGAATGGATTCTTGTTGGAAGACTCAAAGAATTCTTGCCGGCCTAGAATCAAAATCAGCAACTCATTCAAACGAATAAAAGCACACAAACAACCGTGGACACGAACAAACGGCTCAAGGAACTAGTTAACAACCTAGTGGGAAAATACTAGTTTGTTAATTAGTTCTAAGACCAAGTAAGGGAAACCAAGAATCAACAATTAGCAACCAAAGAATATCCTAAGTTGAGCTTATAGTGACATGGTAGTATGCAATGGCCCCTCACGTTCTTTTCTCTTCGGATTTATATATATATATATATATTTTTTTTTTGCTTTGATTTAATATTCACACAACTTGGGACAAATTGAAAAGTGTTTTGGTGGGAAAAACTAAAATTTGAAGTCTTGAACTCCTTGTCAAACTCAAGAAAGTGGGTTTGGTTGACAATTTCCACAAAACAAGGTTCCTTGATTTAGGGGAAGTGATTGACAATGCTACAAAGTGATGGGTGCAAGTCTTTCACAATCAACTTTATAAGTTACCACTTGAGCACACAACAAGATGAATACTTCAACAAGATGAACAAGATGACAAGTTCAAAAGATGAACACTTCAACAACTTTCTTTAGCACACAACACACAACCACCGATTTGCTTTTGGTTATCAACACATACAACTTTCGGCCACTACAAGTCACTACACAATCTTCAACTTTCCAAGCTCAACTTTCGGATTTAGACTCTTTAGTGTTGGTGAGAAAGAAACCAACACTAGAAACTCACTAAACAAGCAAAATAACACCTAGATCTAAGCATACAACATCATTCTCGGTTTTCAACTTTTAGTGGACAGATTTTAGAATTTTTATTTTTTTTTGTAGTTTGTTTAATCCGTGAACTAGCCCAAGATGGGTTATGTTGGAACACAACCGGTCTTGCTTTGATACCAAATGATACAAGATCAAACCACAACAACAAGAATTCGGATTTCAGTCCATAACCAAGAACAACAAGTTTTAGTTTTCGGTTTTTCAGCTTACAACACAAGAGATAGTTTCGGTTTCCAATCCACAATCCGAGAACAACAAAAGATACAACGGTGCTAGTGAATCGAAACAAGCCCCACACGGCTTCACTAGACTTTCAAGATAAACAAGAGAAACACAATAACAACAAGATAAAGAAAGATAGATAACTTGACATATAACATTCAAGAAACTAAGAAACCTAACATCAAGAGAGGACCCTAAGTCTAATGAATATAAACACCAAGTTCTTACAAGGACCAAGAGGCACTCAACAACCTCAAAACCCTTGTTTCTAGCCAAAGAAGCAACACAAGTATCCCTCTACTTGTGAGATAGGAATGGCGGCTTCAATGAGAGAAGAGAGAGGAGATATTTTGGTGTTTTAGGTTACAATTTCAGATTTCAAAATGAACTAAAGGATACCTCACTATCATGTTCTATTTATACTACAACAAAAGGAGTAAAAAGACCCATCCGCCCTTGCTTTCTTGTGGCCACCTTGGGAATTAATTTATTACACTTTAGGACCCCTCTTCACACATAATGACGTTGAGGTCCTTGGTTGGTTCGACCAACAACTCACACACGGCCATTTGCATGAACAAGGCTTGGAGTGTTTGTAATTCCCGCGCTTGGCTTCGTGTGAAAGGCCGTGTACGTGTGGAGGCTGACTTAACCGTATCAGATCCTATCAAGTACTTGGAAAGGACCATCACCCCTTGGCAGCAACTTGGACTTTCTTTGAGCTGGAAACCGATCCTTTCGAAGATGCACCCACACCCAATCTCCGGGTTCAAGCACAAGCCTCCTTCTCCCTTTGTTTACCCTTTTTGCAATCTCTTGGTTCTTCTTTTCAAGCTTGATCCGCACCGTCTCATGCATTTTCTTCATGGCCTCGGCTCTTTTATTTCAATCTAAGCTGGTCATGAGATCACTAGACAAAGGAGTGAGATCTAAAGGGGTAAGGGGATTCAGGCCGTAAACACATTCAAAGGGAGTCATTCCCGTGCTCGAATGTATTACCCGGTTGTATGCAAATTCCACCAAGGGTAGGTGTTCTTCCCATGAAGTCAGTTTACCTTTAACCATAGAACGTAGCATAGACCCTAAGGTTCTATTTACTACCTCCGTTTGGCCATCGGTTTGGGGGTGGCAAGACGTGGAGAAGAGTAACTTCGTTCCAAGCCTACCCCACATGGACTTCCAAAAGAGACTTAGGAACTTGGAGTCCCTATCGCTCACAATAGTCCTCGGTACCCCGTGAAGCTTTACAACATGTTCAACAAATAATGAAACTACACTAGGAGCATCCTCGGTTTTAACACATGGAATAAAATGAGCCATTTTAGAGAATCTATCAACAACAACAAAAATGCTATCTCGACCCTTTCTAGTCCTTGGCAGCCCCAAAACAAAATCCATCGAAATGTCCAGCCAAGGTCTAAGGGGAGTAGGGAGTGGGGTGTATATTCCTTGAGGTTGGAGACGAGATTTCGCACTCCGGCAGGTCACGCATTGACTACAAATTCTAGTGACGTCCTTGCGCATTTTGGGCCAGTAGAAGTTCTCCTCTAAGATTCCGAGGGTCTTGTCTACCCCAAAGTGACCCATGAGGCCTCCGTCATGGGCCTCCCTCACAAATAATTCCCTCCAAGAACTAGAAGGAACACACAACCTCCTCCCCTTGAACAAATACCCATCGAACCGAGAGTAGGAGGAACGGTCATTTTCCTTAAGCCAACGGTCCCTTCCCCACTCTTTGCATTCCCTAAAAATAGGAGCAAAGGTAGGATCCTCGGGATACAACATCCGTAAGCTCTCAAAACCCATCAACTTCGAAGACAAGGTAGCAATAAGCACATTCTTCCTAGACAAAGCATCGGCAACAACATTTTCCTTTCCCCTTTTGTAATGAATTACATAAGGGAAAGTCTCGATGAACTCAATCCACTTAGTATGACGCCTATTCAGCTTGTCTTGGCTCTTAAGGTGTTTCAACGACTCATGATCCGTTCGTATCACAAACTCCTTAGGCCATTAATAATGTTGCCAATTTCCCAAAGCTCTAACAAGGGCGTACAACTCCAAATCATAAGTTGAGTAATTAAGGGTTGCCCCTTTGAGCTTTTCACTGAAATAGGCAACGGGCTTACCTTCTTGCATCAAAACAGCCCCGATGCCAACCTTACTAGCATCACACTCTATTTCAAACATCTTATCAAAATCGGGTAATTGCAATAAAGGCGCCGAGATGAGCGTAGCTTTCAAGGCCTCAAAAGCCCTAGCCTGCTCATCACCCCATTTAAAGGGTCCGTCCTTTCTAATTACCTCGGTCAAGGGGGCTGCTATGGAACTAAATCCTTTGACAAACCTCCTACAAAAGCTTGCCAACCCGTGGAAACTTCGGATTTCTCCAATAGTTTTGGGGGTCGGCCAACTTCGTATAGAGTCTATATTGGAATCGTCCACTTCCACACCCCTTGAGCTCACGACAAAACCCAAGAATATAACTTTATCTACAACAAAAGAACACTTCACCACGTTGGCATACAGCTTCTCCTTTCGGAGCACATCAAACACATATCTCAAATGCATTACATGATCATCACTAGACTTACTATACACCAACACATCATCAAAGTAAACCACCACAAACTTTCCAATATAAGGCTTCATTACATGATTCATTAGCCTCATAAAGGTGCTAGGAGCATTGGTAAGGCCGAAGGGCATGACCAGCCACTCATATAGACCGAATTTGGTCTTGAATGCGGTCTTCCACTCATCACCGGGTTGCATGCGAATTTGGTGATAGCCGCTCCTAAGGTCCACTTTAGAAAACAAACAAGATCCGTGGAGCTCATCTAACATATCATCTAGTCTAGGGATTGGATGACGATACCTTATAGTGATTTTGTTGATGGCTCGACAATCGACGCACATGTGCCAAGTTCCGTCCTTCTTTGGTACCAAAAGTACTGGAACAGCACACGGACTCATGCTTTCTTTGATGTATCCCTTTTTGAGAAGTTCCTCAACTTGTCTTTCAAGCTCCTTAGTGTCCATAGGATTGCTCCTATAGGCCGGTTTGTTTGGAAGTTCTGAACCCGGCACCAAATCAATTTGGTGCTCAATTCCCCGAAGCGGGGGTAATCCCTGCGGAAGTTCTTGCGGAAATACATCTTCATATTCCTGCAACACACAAGAAATCAAAGGGGAAATGGAAGCATTAGTGGGGTTAGTATTAAAACATTGGGCCAAGAGTAGCATCGGCTTGTTTTCATCATGGTCCAAGAAGAGTTCTTTTCTCCTAGCCAACATCACTACGTTTTCCATCTCCCTTGGCGTAGGGACAGCCTCGGATGTCCCTACCTCCTCACTTACGGCATCCCCCCCCTTTTCTCCCTTCTCGAGTTCCTTCCCCTTTCCCTTTAACTCTCTCATCTTTTGGTGCCACTCATTTACTTGGGAGGGTGAAATAGGGTGAAGTGTGACCTTTCGTCCATCCTTCTCAAGCGTATACCGGTTAGTCCTCCCATCGTGTTTAGTAGACCTATCATATTGCCATGGTCTACCTAACAACAAGTGACATGCTTTCATTGGGATCACGTCACAAAGCACTTCATCATGGTAGTTTCCCACCTTAAACAGAATCACACATTGCCTTGTGACCTTCAATTCACCACAATCGTTCAACCATTGTAGCTTGTAAGGACTAGTGTGTAGGGTAGTTGGTAGCTTCAAGAAGTTTACCATAGCATGGCTCGCAACATTTGTACAACTACCACTATCAATCACCAAAGTGCACACACTCCCCTTTACGAGACACTTAGTATGGAATGGATTTTCCCTTTGACTCGGGTCATCCACCGCCTTACTAATCATGACACGTCTAACCACAAAGTTTGGCACCACACACTCCCCTTCTTGTGGATAGACATCTGCACTACCCTCTAATTCATCATCATTCAACCCATTTTCATCCCCCTCTCCATCTTGAGGCTCGGCCTCATCCTCCCCCCTTTCGGAAACTACCTCCTCACCAAGGTAGTACACTTTCCCTTCTCGTAGGATCACATTACGCCGGGTCGGACATTCATTGGCCTTATGTCCCCAACCTTGGCACTTGAAGCATTGGAACCCCTTTGGGTTGGGATATTTGTGAGCCTCCGGTTTCGGAGGAAACTTAGGGACCGTTTTGGGTTCAGGCAGCTTCGTAGGACCGGGTTGGTCCTTGTTTTTGGGCCAACCCGAGGGGGTTTGTACCCTTGCCTTGAAGGTTGATCTCTCCTTAAGTTCCCTTTCAATCTCTAGGGCCGCTTGGAATATACCGTCAATGGTTTCGAACCGGTGAAGGGTCAAGTGAGTGGAGATCTC